>CM053260.1:29896535-29969035 GCA_028583405.1 Pogonophryne albipinna
CATTTAACCAGTTGATTGTTAGTTCTGCTAGCCCCAATCCCCTCTTGTTATATAGTTGTAGGAGAACAGGTTTGCAAAGCTGATTCAGACCTTATATCAGGAGCAGCTCAGAATTACATGTCATGTCAATTCTATGTTTTAGGTCAGAGTGTAGTTTAAGCTGTAAGTAGTACCTGCTCAAAGCGTCAACGGCAGTTCAATTACACCATAACAAATCTACTCTAAGCTTTTTCTTACATGTGAACAAGGGAACATAGAGTGGGCGTTATTTTGTGCAAGCCAGTCTGTGGATTATTGAGTGGAAACATGCAACCAGAGATGCCCAACAGCCTTACAGCTGGCAGTAGAAAGCTGCATTTACTAGGGAAACACAAACACAAACATACATCCTGGTCTCCTTTTCGTCCTCCTCAGAGATGGCAAAAGTACACACATTCGTTACTCAAGTAGAAGTACAGATACTCGTGTTTAAAAATACTCTGGTGAAAGTAGAAGTACTGACTAAACTTCTTTACTCAAGTCAAAGTAAAGAGGCTTTGAAATGTACTTCAGTAAAAAGTACCCATAACTAGCAGCTGTTTTAAAGAGTACCTGACCTCCCTTTATATTAATAGAACAATAATGTCATTGTTAGCTAATGAATGTTTCCATGCTGAACAACAGCAACATGACAACGTTTCCATTGGTCCCTCTTCTTTAGAGAAGACCAGGAAATGATGGATACACGGATCGTGTTCAAATCAATAGGCACGCAATGACTCTAAAGAATAATGATCACGCCACCAAACACACATTCAGACTAAAGGAACCAGCTGTTTGGGAAATGAGAGAAGTAGAAAGTACAGGTATTTGGTTCAACATGTAAGAAGTAGAAAGTACAGGTATTTGGTTCAACATGTAAGAAGTAGAAAGTACAGGTATTTGGGTTCAACATGTAAGAAGTAGAAAGTACAGGTATTTGGTTCAACATGTAAGAAGTAGAAAGTACAGGTATTTGGTTCAACATGTAAGAAGTAGAAAGTACAGGTATTTGGTTCAACATGTAAGAAGTAGAAAGTACAGGTATTTGGTTCAACATGTAAGAAGTAGAAAGTACAGGTATTTGTTCAACATGTAAGAAGTAGAAAGTACAGGTATTTGTTCAACATGTAAGAAGTAGAAAGTACAGGTATTTGTGTTCAACATGTAAGAAGTAGAAAGTACAGGTATTTGTGTTCAACATGTAAGAAGTAGAAAGTACAGGTATTTGTTCAACATGTAAGAAGTAGAAAGTACAGGTATTTGTGTTCAACATGTAAGAAGTAGAAAGTACAGGTATTTGTTTCAACATGTAAGAAGTAGAAAGTACAGGTATTTGTTCAACATGTAAGAAGTAGAAAGTACAGGTATTTGTGGTTCAACATGTAAGAAGTAGAAAGTACAGGTATTTGGTTCAACATGTAAGAAGTAGAAAGTACAGGTATTTGGTTCAACATGTAAGAAGTAGAAAGTACAGGTATTTGGTTCAACATGTAAGAAGTAGAAAGTACAGGTATTTGGTTCAACATGTAAGAAGTAAAAGTAAAAAGTCGTCAGAAAAATAAGTAGTGGAGTAAAGTACTGATACCAGAAACATGTACTTAAGTACAGTAACAAAGTATTTGTACTCCACTACTTCCCTCCTCTGGGTACGACACAATATGAGCAATAAGATACGACACAATACGACGATATAAGTGATACAATATGAGCGATATGGTACGATACGAGTTGATGCAATACGATAAAATACGATACATTATGAGCAATACGATAAAATATGTTGCGATACAATATGAGCAATATGATAAGATACCATGATAGTAATAATACACAGGATTTGTATAGCACTTTTCATAATGCTCAAAGACGCTTTACATAAAATCAGAGCAGAAAACAAAACAAAAAAACACATTTTAAGCGATAAGTAACGATAATACATGATACGACACAATATGAGTAATACGATACAACTGCTTTAATTGCGAGGCGATGTTTACAGTGAGAACATCTGAGGTCCGTGCAGAAAGCAGAGCAGTGTGTATAATATAACTCAATAATATATATAACAGGCTTCAATTACACTCTTTATTTGAAGGCTTGAGGGAATTATATCCAGTCTCTGGTAGGGCTGAACGATTAATCGATTTTAAATCGAAATCGCGATTTGAAATGATGCGATTTGATAATCGCAACATTTCAAAACGCAACGCCTGCGATTTTTTTAAACTTATTTTTTTTTTACAATTTTTTTTTTCTCCTTGTGTGTCAGTCATCCACTCCAATCAGAAGTGCTGTGCTCCACATGTACCAGCCATTGTTAATCAATCAGAAGTGGCCCCTGATAGAAGGTGATAGACAGATTGATCCAATCACCTGCCAAGTGCTTCTGAAAGTGCCTGCCCTTTCCAAATGGCTTCCAATGGAGCTTTAGATGCTTTGGTGAAACAAACCCTCTGAGTCAGGTTAGTGATGCTCCATCACATGTTTCTATCACAGGGTGAATCTTAAACTGAAGCTTGACTTTAAAGCAAGCCAACGGAAGTTTCATGTAAGTTTAGTTCTTTCACTCGTAGCTCGGGCTGCGGGGGTGCTAGAGACGGGAGCACGTTGATACGACCTTCCTAGCCGGAGTTATGGCCGCATTTTACAATAAACTTCCGTTGGGTCACTTAAAAACAAATATCGCAATTCGAATCGCAATATTTGTCAGAAAAATCGCAATTAGATTTTTTCCCAAAATTGTGCAGCCCTAGTCTCTGGTAGTGTTACGTTATGTGACGTTAAGTACATTCACACATCTACTGACAATGTACATCTACATTACATTAGATTTAATTGGACAAATAAATAAAATGAACCAGTGTGAAGCAACATTTGTTTTAAACTGAAGACAAACATAAGGTTCCTGTTTCAGGGATCTTTCTGTGTGTTTGCAGAGAGGGAACACCTTAAAAAAACAGAGGTGGCCTCAGTGGATAGAAGTGGGATTATCAGAGTAGTTTGTCTTCAGCAGCGTGAAGAATAACAGGGTGTGGTATTCTGTCCATGTGTAGAATCTAAAGTGAATCTTCCATCCTATCAGCTGTTGAGACTGATTTGATCCACTTTATCTGTTAAAGGCACACTCATAGATACCTTCATTCATGTTTAATTTGTCTTTCCACTTGTATCATACATCCAATTATTCATTATTCTTCAACCAGCCGACAAATAATCATGCCAGGAAGACATAGAATCGTCAGTAAATGCCTCACTGGTGAATTTAAAAACTGAGGTTGCTAACAAGTGTCTAAATGATACGACTAAACGTCATCATGCCCAACGTTAGCCACCTTTAGCTTAGCGGTGGTGACGTGAAGTCATGTGACCGTGCTGTAGTTCCTTTATAGCCCAACATTAGCCACCTTTAGCTTAGCAGTGGTGACGTGAAGTTATGTGACCGTGCTGTAGTTCCTTTATTGCCCAACATTAGCCGCCTTTAGCTTAGCGGTGGTGACGTGAAGTCATGTGGCCGTGCTGTAGTTCCTTTATAGCCCAACATTAGCGTCCTTTAGCTTAGTGGCGGTGACGTGAAGTCATGTGACCGTGCTGTAGTTCCTTTATAGCCCAACATTAGCCGCCTTTAGCTTAGCGGTGGTGACGTGAAGTCATGTGACCGTGCTGTAGTTCCTTTATAGCCCAACATTAGCCACCTTTAGCTTAGCGGTGGTGTCTTGAAGTCATGTGACCGTGCTGTAGTTCCTTTATAGCCCAACATTAGCCACCTTTAGCTTAGCGGTGGTGACGTGAAGTCATGTGACCGTGCTGTAGTTCCTTTATAGCCCAGCATTAGCCTCCTTTAGCTTAGCGGTGGTGACGTGAAGTCATGTGACTGTGCTGTAGTTCCTTTATAGCCCAACATTAGCCACCTTTAGCTTAGCGGTGGTGACGTGAAGTCATGTGACCGTGCTGTAGTTCCTTTATAGCCCAACATTAGCCACCTTTAGCTTAGCGGTGGTGACTTGAAGTCATGTGACCGTGCTGTAGTTCCTTTATAGCCCAACATTAGCCTCCTTTAGCTTAGCGGTGGTGACGTGAAGTCATGTGACCGTGCTGTAGTTCCTTTATAGCCCAACATTAGCCACCTTTAGCTTAGCGGTGGTGACTTGAAGTCATGTGACCGTGCTGTAGTTCCTTTATAGCCCAACATTAGCCACTTTAGCTTAGCGGTGGTGACGTGAAGTCATGTGACCGTGCTGTATTTCCTTATAGCCCAACATTAGCCGCCTTTAGCTTAGCGGTGGTGACGTGAAGTCATGTGACCGTGCTGTAGTTCCTTTATAGCCCAACATTAGCCGCCTTTAGCTTAGCGGTGGTGACGTGAAGTCATGTGACCGTGCTGTAGTTCTTTTATAGCCCAACATTTGTTCTTAAAAAATCCTAAAGCGGTGTTAATATGTATATATAATAATACTCCAAAATCACATGGAGAAATCTGTTTTTCGAGGGAAATGCTGCTTCAGGGTCCACTACAGAGATCCATATCCGACGAGTTGACATTCCAGCATACTGTTTACCTCATCTAACTGAAAAAACAAGACTCGTTCTGCTTTTGGTTTCCTCACTGCAAAGCATATCTACAGTAAACTGTTGCACCGTGTCCGTCTCATTTAGTGAGATCATGTGAGGTGGTGCTCTGCTTCCTCTGACACGATGATCTCAATTATACCTTGCATATTTTAAGATTAGAGAAAAGAGAACATCTGGAATGTTTCTCCTCATGTGCATGATGCAACACGATTAATATTAAACCACTCCTGTAGTCTGAGCCCGGATTTAAAGGCAGACGTCAGGATAATAAAGGGAGAGTTTCAAGTTGCAAGGCTTTATTGTCATGTGCTCAGCAGCTACAGTGTAGATATGTCAATGAAAAACTGAAGTTGCAGAGTCCTCCAACAGAGCAACATGAATACATATAGGACATAGAAAACAAATATAACAGATAAAATAGTGCAAAAGAATGTTTTGAGATGTGCAAGTTATTACAAATAAAATAGAAATAGTGCAAGAAGAGTCTATATACAAGTAAATGGAATATGATATGTAGATAAATAATTTGCAAGATGGATGTTCTTTAAAAAGTTCAGTACAGACATTTCTCTTTTCCTTCTGAAGCTATTCTATACATCTACCTGTTTGAATGCATGTTTTCAAATTGCACATAGAAACCATACTGGAAACACCGGAGAAAATTGGCTGAAAAGTGCAGCTTATAGAATAAATAATAGCGAAGAATGTGGCTTCAAAGCTCCCACCTCAAAGCCTTTGTTTTCCTTGTTCTCTATAATATGTTTTGTCACGGAAAGTCACTGTCTTCTGAGCTGAAGAGGGGCAGCAGTGTCTCTACTTTAAAGTAGAGACACTACATACTGATATACACCTGAACATCAGCAGGAGAGGACTCTTTAAAGTAGAGACACTACATACTGATATACACCTGAACATCAGCAGGAGAGGACTCTTTAAAGTAGAGACACTACATACTGATATACACCTGAACATCAGCAGGAGAGAACTCTTTAAAGTAGAGACACTACTACTGATATACACCTGAACATCAGCAGGAGAGGACTCTTTAAAGTAGAGACACTACATACTGATATACACCTGAACATCAGCAGGAGAGGACTCTTTAAAGTAGAGACACTACATACTGATATACACCTGAACATCAGCAGGAGAGAACTCTTTAAAGTAGAGACACTACATACTGATATACACCTGAACATCAGCAGGAGAGGACTCTTTAAAGTAGAGACACTACATACTGATATACACCTGAACATCAGCAGGAGAGGACTCTTTAAAGTAGAGACACTACATACTGATATACACCTGATCATCAGCAGGAGAGGACTCTTTAAAGTAGAGACACTACATACTGATATACACCTGATCATCAGCAGGAGAGGACTCTTTAAAGTAGAGACACTACATACTGATATACACCTGAACATCAGCAGGAGAGGACTCTTTAAAGTAGAGACACTACATACTGATATACACCTGAACATCAGCAGGAGAGGACTCTTTAAAGTAGAGACACTACATACTGATATACACCTGAACATCAGCAGGAGAGGACTCTTTAAAGTAGAGACACTACATGCTGATATACACCTGAACATCAGCAGGAGAGGACTCTTTAAAGTAGAGACACTACATACTGATATACACCTGAACATCAACAGGAGAGGACTCTTTAAAGTAGAGACACTACATGCTGATATACACCTGAACATCAGCAGGAGAGGACTCTTTAAAGTAGAGACACTACATACTGATATACTTCTGAACATCAGCCGGAGAGGACTCTTTAAAGTAGATACACTACATACTGATATACACCTGAACATCAGCAGGAGAGGACTCTTTAAAGTAAAGACACTACATACAGATATACACCTGAACATCAGCAGGAGAGGACTCTTTAAAGTAGAGACACTACATACAGATATACACCTGAACATCAGCAGGAGAGGACTCTTTAAAGTAGAGACACTACATACTGATATACACCTGAACATCAGCAGGAGAGGACTCTTTAAAGTAGAGACACTACATACTGATATACACCTGAACATCAGCAGGAGAGACTCTTTAAAGTAGAGACACTACATGCTGATATACACCTGAACATCAGCAGGAGAGGACTCTTTAAAGTAGAGACACTACATACTGATATACACCTGAACATCAGCAGGAGAGGACTCTTTAAAGTAAGACACTACACAGATATACACCTGAACATCAGCAGGAGAGGACTCTTTAAAGTAGAGACACTACACACCTGAACATCAGCAGGAGAGGACTCTTTAAAGTAGAGACACTACATACTGATATACACCTGAACATCAGCAGGAGAGGACTCTTTAAAGTAGAGACACTACATACTGATATACACCTGAACATCAGCTGTTCTCTCCTCAGGTGCATTTGATCCGAACATCCCGGAGGAGGGACCCTCGGCGCCTCCTCCTGGCTTCCTGGATGATGTGCACGGATACCTGGGCCACAAAGGAGGTGAGTCTTTCATTTCTACCCTCTTTTGTTTTTCTTTTAACATTTCCCAAACAATAACCTCCTATATGTGTGTGTTAATAGAGGGGGACCACCCGTTGTACCCGCCTCCCCCTGCCTACGTCCCGCAGCCTGAACTCAACAAGAACACCCTGGTGCCCGAAGTCAAGTAACACACAATCATTTATACGTCATGTTCAACATAACAGCAACATCACTGAGAGCACGTCTTCTCTGATGCCGTTTGTTGTTTGTTTTTCATGTGTTGTGTCTTGATGTTTGTCTGTTGATGTTACACATGGAGCTGCTGTGATGCAAGGAGCATTTCAGATCTGACCATTAAAGTATATCGTATCATATCAGATTATTTAGCTGATGATTCAGTGCTTTATCCTACCTAAATGTCCCTGTATTTCCCTCAGAGATGAGACCTGATCAGGGTGTTTTTTCTCCTTCAGGGTCCCCACAGTGTCTGAGGACGTTGCTAGAGAAGCCCTGCTGAAGTTTGTGGAATCAAAATGGCGCTACAGCTCCAAACCGGCCAGGAACATGGTCTTCAAACAGCTCAAACCCATCACCGTGTACAGGGTACGAGCACAGGTCTCACAGCATGGGCAATAATTGGGATGGGGACACTTTTTTATCAAATCAAAAACAACAAAACATATATTGTATTGCCGACCTCACACCATGCACTGACACTGTGGCGGCTTCATCATCATCCTCACACAAAAGACACTTTCCTAGGTTATTAGAGCACATTTTGGCACGACAAGTATTAGAACAAGTATATCAGGAGAAAAACATAGGTCAAGAAAACAAAAGCTTCTCATATCTGTTAATAACACTCAGAATGGTTTGGCTTATTCAAAGTTTTTGTTGTTTTCAGTTTGTATTTTTAATTATGGTTGATCGCACTAATTTAACGTAACAATTAGAAGAAGTAAATGCAGTCCGATATTTAATAAATACTCAAACGGTTTGCCATGTTCACAGGGTATTAAATGTGCACGTGAGAAAGTCAGCCAACTTTATAATTATTGTGGCGGCTCAATTCCCATTTCAATTTGAGTCACCAAGAGGCTAAGTTTGGCTTCATGCTGTGACGCGTTTTCAATGAGAATGTCCAAACTGAAGTTTAAGAAACGATATTTAATAATCAAAATCAAACACACAATAACGGTCAACAGAAAAAATGTCAGCGCAAACCACACCAAAGGGACTATTACCAGAAGTGTTCAACAAATACAAATAAAAGTGACGTAAACAAATGATAATTATACAAATAATAAACTCCGGCTAAATAGCATTTTGGCTCCTGAGGTCTGTTTGCACGAGAGATTGGCAAACATGGATGAAAAGTTTGTTAAAGTTTCTGATCTGCATGCAAGTGTTGGGGTCATTTCATTGTCAGTAGACTAAGGGAGAATTTTGTACTTAAATTACTTCCTTTGACAACTACTGTAGCGTAGTGTCTGTGCCCGCTGCTGCAGAGAGGACACAACGTTGCTTTCCTATTTTCTGGTCAAAGTTACCTCATGTTGAATACTGTATGTCCAGAGATACACCCAACACGTGTAAAGCTAACTGTTCTCGAGATACATGTACATATTCTCTTGTGCATGAATATCTTTCTCAAAGTGTTCTCATTTAAAAAGTGACCCCCCGTGTCCCCAGCATAAATGACGCATATGTCTTGCACAAAAGTGGAGCTATGGTTAGCTTTCTCTTGGCTCCAGTAGTAATGGTGACTACAGACAGATATGGTAGTCATGTGACCTCAGCATTTTGTACGTAGTCTCTCAATCTTGTATATTAAGTTTATACTCAGGGGGTCTGCGGGGTCTTAAAAGTATTAAAAGTTGATAAATCAATTTAGTGAAAATGAAGGCTATTAAAAAGTATTAAACGGCATTTCCCAAGGTATTACATTTTGTAGCTTGTTTTCAATAAGTATCTAAATGGTCCAAAGAGGTTGTGTTCTACAGTCTGCCTGAATGTAATCATTGCGTAGGTGTGTAGTGTGATTCAGTGTAGTTTATTGATGGCATCCCGTTGGGTTTGACGTCATCTGAACAGGACATCGCACGCTCACTGCTTGATAGCGAGAAGGTCCGTTTACGCCGGTTGTTAAACATCGTTATGGGGAAATGCAAGTCTGCGTCCAAATGGTTGGAAGATAAGGAGGAAGGACAATCAATACTGTATATAGTTAATGTGAGGTAAAGTGTGTCGCCAAGGTAACCGGTTAAAACTCCAAGTGGCGATGAGGTCTTCAAATGTACGGAAAGGGTCTTAAAAAAGGTCTTAAAAGGTTTTACATGTGACTTCAGGATTCCTGCATACACCCTGCTTTTACAAATCCTGCAGAGCTGTTTATATACAGAAATACATCTCAGCTTCAAAGGGTAACTTAGAATAACAAAATAAAAAGGGATCACTTCCATTTATCATTTCCTGCTTCTCTTCTTCTGCAGTATCGACTGGAGACGTACACAGAGACCAGAACCAGCGCCTGGGAGTTTGAACCCTTCACTGGTAAAAATGTGCTCTTTAAAGGGGCCCTATTATGCTTCTTTGTGGTGCTCCCTCTCCTGTAGTGTGTTCTATAGGTGTGAGTGCAGGTTAATGGTCTGCAGAGGCTAGAATGCCTGTGTTCCCTCCAGAGGTAGATTCTCTCCCACTAGCCCAGTCAGTGAAGTCATATGATACAAAATCAGTGCTGACGTTAGTTAAAAGTTGAAGATGGCGTCCTGTTGTTGTTCCACAGGGCAGGTGGTGGACGGTCCTCAGTACGGAGCGAGTCCTCCTCCCTGGGACATCCCTCTGATGCTGCCTCAGAGATACAGCGACCGCGTGGAGAAGGCCCGCGTGCCACACTCCTCCTTCGTCAAAGTAAAACTCTGTTCCTATGATTGTCCTTCTTAGTGTTTTTCTTTTACCAACATAATGCATTTGTGTGTTTTCTAGATGTGTCACAAGTGTAACGGCTGTGGAAGAACCCGCTGTGTCGGCTGCCATGGAAGAGGACAGGTGAGACGTCCTGTTTTAAACCTGATTTAAAGGATTTATTAAGAGTTTGAGAACGTTATGGGTTGGGTAACATGAGCCAAAGAAACGCCTCACAATTTAGAAATGATATATTTATTATAAAGTATATCGATATTGGGATATAAGACTGGGTATCGTCTTAGATTGAAATGATCTTACCATGACCTAAGTGTGTTTTCCTGGTTTGAAATGCTGCATTACAGTAAAGTGATGTCATTTCCTGAACTCATTAAATCCACATTACTGATTATATTACTTTGTTTAAAAACTAGAAATGATAAATATTTGGCATATTTCCTCCCCAAAAATGTAAAGAGGAATGGGTTATGAAGGTGTCTTCGTGTTGATCGACTTATCGTTTCAGCTCGTCTCTCTCTGTATTTGTTAACATACCTTTGTTTTATATAAAATGTAGGATAAAACGCTGCCTCTCTCTTTCTGATTCTGCAGAAACGCTGTCCGTTCTGCCACGGTCACGGTCGCTCCAGAAACAAACGCTGCAACTCCTGCAACGGCCGAGGACGCAAGAGGTGAGAGACTCAACGCTCACTTTTACCCTTATCTTTTCTCAGCCGCGGCTCCGCGGATTTCCCAGCCTGAGCTCAGCCTGAACTCAGCCTGAACTCAGCCTGAACTCAGCCTGAACTCAGCCTGAACTCAGCCTGAACTCAGCCTGAACTCAGCCTGAACTCATCCTGAACTCAGCCTGAACTCAGCCTGAACTCAGCCTGAGCTCATCCTGAACTCAGCCTGAACTCAGCCTGAACTCATCCTGAGCTCAGCCTGAGCTCAGCCTGAACTGAGTGTTGCAAAAAGACGACTAAGTGTTGCAAAAAGACTACTAAGTGTTGCAAAAAGACGACTAAGTGTTGCAAAAAGACTACTTAGTGTTGCAAAAAGACTACTTAGTGTTGCAAAAAGACAACTAAGTGTTGCAAAAAGACGACTAAGTGTTGCAAAAAGACTACTAAGTGTTGCAAAAAGACGACTACGTGTTGCAAAAAGACGACTAAGTGTTGCAAAAAGACTACTAAGTGTTGCAAAAAGACGACTACGTGTTGCAAAAAGACGACTACGTGTTGCAAAAAGACTACTTAGTGTTGCAAAAAGACGACTAATTGTTGCAAAAAGACGACTAATTGTTGCAAAAAGACAACTAAGTGTTGCAAAAAGACTACTAAGTGTTGCAAAAAGACAACTTATTGTTGCAAAAAGACTACTAAGTGTTGCAAAAAGATGACTAAGTGTTGCAAAAAGACTACTAAGTGTTGCAAAAAGACGACTAAGTGTTGCAAAAAGACTACTAAGTGTTGCAAAAAGACTACTTAGTGTTGCAAAAAGTCTACTAAGTGTTGCAAAAGACTACTAAGTGTTGCAAAAAGACTACTTAGTGTTGCAAAAAGACAACTTAGTGTTGCAAAAAGACTACTAAGTGTTGCAAAAAGACTACTAAGTGTTGCAAAAAGACTACTTAGTGTTGCAAAAAGACTACTAAGTGTTGCAAAAAGACGACTACGTGTTGCAAAAAGACTACTAAATGCTGCAAAAAGACTACTTAGTGTTGCAAAAAGACGACTACGTGTTGCAAAAAGACGACTAAGTGTTGCAAAAAGACTACTAAGTGTTGCAAAAAGACTACTAAGTGTTGCAAAAAGACGACTACGTGTTGCAAAAAGACGACTACGTGTTGCAAAAAGACTACTTAGTGTTGCAAAAAGACTACTTAGTGTTGCAAAAAGACAACTAAGTGTTGCAAAAAGACTACTAAGTGTTGCAAAAAGACTACTAAGTGTTGCAAAAAGACGACTAAGTGTTGCAAAAAGACTACTAAGTGTTGCAAAAAGACGACTAAGTGTTGCAAAAAGACTACTAAGTGTTGCAAAAAGACTACTACGTGTTGCAAAAAGACTACTAAGTGTTGCAAAAAGACTACTAAGTGTTGCAAAAAGACTACTTAGTGTTGCAAAAAGACTACTTAGTGTTGCAAAAAGACGACTACGTGTTGCAAAAAGAGGACTAAGTGTTGCAAAAAGACAACTAAGTGTTGCAAAAAGACTACTAAGTGTTGCAAAAAGACAACTTAGTGTTGCAAAAAGACTACTAAGTGTTGCAAAAAGACGACTAAGTGTTGCAAATAGACTACTAAGTGTTGCAAAAAGACGACTAAGTGTTGCAAAAAGAGGACTAAGTGTTGCAAAAAGACTACTTAGTGTTGCAAAAAGACGACTACGTGTTGCAAAAAGAGGACTAAGTGTTGCAAAAAGACAACTAAGTGTTGCAAAAAGACTACTAAGTGTTGCAAAAAGACAACTTAGTGTTGCAAAAAGACTACTAAGTGTTGCAAAAAGACAACTTAGTGTTGCAAATAGACTACTAAGTGTTGCAAAAAGACGACTACGTGTTGCAAAAAGACGACTAAGTGTTGCAAAAAGACTACTAAGTGTTGCAAAAAGACGACTACGTGTTGCAAAAAGACGACTACGTGTTGCAAAAAGACGACTACGTGTTGCAAAAAGACTACTTAGTGTTGCAAAAAGACGACTAATTGTTGCAAAAAGACGACTAAGTGTTGCAAAAAGACTAGTTAGTGTTGCAAAAAGACTACTTAGTGTTGTAAAAAGGAGACCCTAAATGACTACAAAATGATGAGAAAAGACTTTAAAGTTGAGCTGTGGACGCGCTGGACCACAAAGGATTTCTGATTGTGACTTTAGGCTGAATAATATTCCACCATCTGATGCTTTCTCCTGCTCCTCCTCTCAGGTGCATCTCCTGCCATGGGATGGGCTATAAGACCTGCTCTGTGTGTCAGGGCAGTCAGAACATGCTGCACTCCATCCAGCTCACGGTCACATGGTAAGAACTCCTGCTTCTGCACGTCTGCTTCATCGTCTTTTTTAGGTTTAAAAATACGTTTTTTGGGTTTGCAGGAAGAACAACATTAGCAACTTTATCCCCGACCGCCAGCCGGATTTCCCCGACAAGAACTTTGAGAATGTTTCAGGAGACCCTTTCTTCATCGATGAGAGTAACCTGGTGAAAACAAACCACTGCTCACTTTTGTCCCTTTCCTCCTTTTCTTTTTGAAAACTTTCTTTTTGTTTTGACAATACATAATAGACATACACAAAACACTACATTGAAAATACACATAATACACAGAAACATGCACAAAACAACAGTATTTCGGAGGGCAGAGGTGCAGAAAGTACATTGTTCAATCACAGACTCATTATGGTCCATGGGAAAGTCTGATTTCTCAAGGCTTTTTCTCCTTAATTCTGTTAGGATATGTTTAATTATAGTGCCGCTGTTAATTCCATATCTGCATGCATGTGATACAGATCACCAGCTGGAGAAGTTTGTCCACCTTCTCTCTGAATATACAGTACATTACTGAATTGTAGTTAAAGGTCCCCTATTATACTGTTCTTCATCAAGATATTATAGGTCTCAGATATATCCAGAGCCTGTCTCTGATTGGCTGAAACACCAAACAGATCATTGCAGCTTTACCCATAATCCCCTCTGTTTCAGGCCTGTTTCCAAAATGCTGATTCTCTGTCTGTTACTTTAGATGAAAATAAGGAGCCCCTCCCCACGCCCCTCTGAGAAACATTTGGTTACAAATAACTCAATGGAGCTCTAGAGGAGATTCAGGTGATAATGGGGAAGGGGGGGGTGTTACCTTGGTTGCTGATTGGCTAATGGTTACACAAGACAAAACATCGTTATGACATCATAAAGTGGCCAAAATCTGCTCAGCTGATTTTCAGACAGGTTTTTATAGAAATGGATCAAAAAGAGAGAATCTTTGTTCCTGAAACTTTCAGAGTCTCTTTCCACAGAGGGGACACATGTTGATGTAGAAGAGACATGAAGAAGAGGGGACACATGTTGATGTAGAAGAGACATGAAGAAGAGGGGACACATGTTGATGTAGAAGAGACATGAAGAAGAGGGGACACATGTTGATGTAGAAGAGACATGAAGAAGAGGGGACACATGGTGATGTAGAAGAGACATGGAGAAGAGGGGACACATGTTGATGTAGAAGAGACATGGAGAAGAGGGGACACATGTTGATGTAGAAGAGACATGGAGAAGAGGGGGACACATGTTGATGTAGAAGAGACATGAAGAAGAGGGGGACACATGTTGATGTAGAAGAGACATGAAGAAGAGGGGACACATGTTGATGTAGAAGAGACATGAAGAAGAGGGGACACATGTTGATGTGGAAGAGACATGAATAAGAGGGGACACATGTTGATGTAGAAGAGACATGAAGAAGAGGGGACACATGTTGATGTAGAAGAGACATGGAGAAGAGGGGACACATGGTGATGTAGAAGAGACATGAGGAAGAGGGGACACATGTTGATGTAGAAGAGACATGGAGAAGAGAGGACACATGTGATGTAGAAGAGACATGAAGAAGAGGGGACACATGTTGATGTAGAAGAGACATGAAGAAGAGGGGACACATGTTGATGTAGAAGAGACATGAAGAAGTGGATTTTTCATAATAGAGGACCTTTCATATTTACATTTACCCCAGACCTCCTGCCGCTCTGTAGCAATCGATTAGAAGTTGTGGTGTGTGTGGTAGTTGTCACATAGCACACACACCACTGCTCACCACCTGCTGAATCAACCAGCAGAGGGTTCAGTCTGTGTTGATGTTAATCAATCAATCAATGTTTATTTATATAGCCCAATATCACAAATGTTACATTTGTCTCAGTGGACTTCACAGTTTTGTACAAAATATCAGTATGACAATACGACGATGTGTGTGTGTCTTCTCCTTCCCTCCAGGTTTATCCCATCCAGGGTTTCCCCGATCAGGAGATCTGTGATGTTACCACAAAGATGATCAACGAACACTACGGGCGCTTCAGCTCCACCAGCCGCATCCTGCAGCAGGTTGCACACAAACATGGACCTCAAAATGTGTCTGAAAGAGAGGCAAAAAACTGAAGGGAGATGTAAAACAACCACAAGGAGAGATATACAAGACTACAAAGTATAGAAAATGACTACAAAATGACAAAAAACAAGCCAAAGAGAAGCTAAAAGACCACAAAGTGAGAAAGAAAAGACAACAAAACAACCATAAAAGATACTTAAAAACCTCATAAGGGTGTTTTGCACCCAGCGCCCAGATGACCAAGTTAAGGAAAAAATTACTACAAATCAACTCAAAACAACAACAAAAAATGCTCAAAGACTACAGAATGGTGAAAAAGATTACGAATTGAAACACTACAACCAAAAAGAGATGTAGAAAAAAAAATACAGTGACACAAAAACACTACAAAGTATTTCAAAATGACTAGAAAGTGATGCAAAAAAGACGACAAAATGACACAAAACAATAACAGGGACTACAAAGTAACAACAAGACTACAAAAAGGTTCCAAATGACTACAAAGTGACACAAAATGACTTAAAGAACATCCAAAAAGACTACAAAAAGTGATGCATAATGACTACAAGACATCAACAGAGACTACAAAGTAGCAAAAAGACTACAAAAGGACTACAAAGTAGCAACAAGACTACAAAAGGGTGCTAAAGGACTACAAAGTAGCAACAATACTACAAAAGGGTGCTAAAGGACTACAAAGTAACAAAAAGACTACAAAAGGGTGCTAAAGGACTACAAAGTAGCAACAATACTACAAAAGGGTGCTAAAGGACTACAAAGACTACAAAAGGGTGCTAAAGGACTACAAAGTAACAAAAAGACTACAAAAGGGTGCCAAAGGACTACAAAGTAACAAAAAGACTACAAAAGGGTGCCAAAGGACTACAAAGTAACAAAAAGACTACCAAAGGGTGCCAAAGGACTACAAAGTAGCAAAAAGACTACAAAAGGGTGCCAAAGGACTACAAAGTAACAAAAAGACTACCAAAGGACTACAAAGTAACACAAAGACTACCAAAGGGTGCTAAAGGACTACAAAGTAACACAAACACTACCAAAGGACTACAAAGTAACAAACAGACTACTAAAGGGTGCCAAAGGACTACAAAGACTACAAAAGGGTGCTAAAGGACTACAAAGTAACAAAAAGACTACAAAAGGGTGCCAAAGGACTACAAAGTAACAAAAAGACTACAAAAGGGTGCCAAAGGACTACAAAGTAACACAAAGATTACAAAAGGGTGCTAAAGGACTACAAAGTAACAAAAAGACTACCAAAGGACTACAAAGTAACACAAAGACTACAAAAGGGTGCTAAAGGACTACAAAGTAACAAAAACACTACCAAAGGACTACAAAGTAGCAAACAGACTACTAAAGGGTGCCAAAGGACTACAAAGACTACAAAAGGGTGCTAAAGGACTACAAAGTAACAAAAAGACTACAAAAGGGTGCCAAAGGACTACAAAGTAACAAACAGACTACTAAAGGGTGCCAAAGGACTACAAAGGGACAAAAAGACTACAAAAGGGTACTAAAGGACTACAAAGTAACAAACAGACTACTAAAGGGTGCAAAGGACTATAAAGACTACAAAAGGGTGCTAAAGGACTACAAAGTAACAAAAAGACTACAAAAGGGTGCCAAAGGACTACAAAGTAACAAACAGACTACTAAAGGGTGCCAAATGACTACAAAGGGACAAAAAGACTACAAAAGGGTACTAAAGGACTACAAAGTAACAAAAAGACTACCAAAGGACTACAAAGTAACACAAAGACTACCAAAGGGTGCTAAAGGACTACAAAGTAACAAAAACACTACCAAAGGACTACAAAGTAACAAAACAGACTACTAAAGGGTGCCAAAGGACTACAAAGAATACAAAAGGGTGCTAAAGGACTACAAAGTAACAAAAAAAGACTACAAAAGGGTGCCAAAGGACTACAAAGTAACAAAAAGACTACAAAAGGGTGCCAAAGGACTACAAAGTAACACAAAGATTACAAAAGGGTGCTAAAGGACTACAAAGTAACAAAAAGACTACCAAAGGACTACAAAGTAACACAAAGACTACAAAAGGGTGCTAAAGGACTACAAAGTAACAAAAACACTACCAAAGGACTACAAAGTAGCAAACAGACTACTAAAGGGTGCCAAAGGACTACAAAGACTACAAAAGGGTGCTAAAGGACTACAAAGTAACAAAAAGACTACAAAAGGGTGCCAAAGGACTACAAAGTAACAAACAGACTACTAAAGGGTGCCAAAGGACTACAAAGGGACAAAAAGACTACAAAAGGGTACTAAAGGACTACAAAGTAACAAACAGACTACTAAAGGGTGCCAAAGGACTATAAAGACTACAAAAGGGTGCTAAAGGACTACAAAGTAACAAAAAGACTACAAAAGGGTGCCAAAGGACTACAAAGTAACAAACAGACTACTAAAGGGTGCCAAATGACTACAAAGGGACAAAAGGACTACAAATTAACAAAAAGACTACAAAAGGGTGTCAAATGACTACAAAAAGTGATGCTAATATCAAAAATTGATGTTTAAAAACTACAAAGTGATGCATAATGACCGTACATTTCCCTCCCTAAAGATGACTCTCACCACTCTCTCCCCTCCCTCTCTCAGCGGCAGACCATCGAGCTGGTTCCTCTCACCCACGCTATCTACACGTACAGCGGGAAGGACTTCAGCTTCTTCGTCTACGGGGTGGAGAACCAGGTGTTCGCTGCCAAATACCCCTCCGCCTGCTCCATCTTATAAACATATCTCACATATATATATATATATATATAACCCCCTATAGTCAAATCGAACCCAATGTCACAAAACACGTTTGTCTTCACACATCCTTTACTCAAGTAGAAGTACAGATACTCGTGTTTAAAATACTCTGGTGAAAGTAGAAGTACTGACTAAACTTCTTTACTCAAGTAAAAGTAAAGAGGCTCTGAAATGTACTTCAGTAAAAAGTACCCATAACTAGCAGCTGTTTTAAAGAGTACCTGACCTCCCTTTATATTAATAGAACAATAATGTCATTGTTAGCTAATGAATGTTTCCATGCTGAACAACGGCAACATGACAACGTTTCCATTGGTCCCTCTTCTTTAGAGAAGACCAGGAAATGATGGATACACGGATCGTGTTCAAATCAATAGGCACGCAATGACTCTAAAGAATAATGATCACGCCACCAAACACACATTAAGACTAAAGGAACCAGCTGTTTGGGAAATGAGAGAAGTAGAAAGTACAGGTATTTGAGTTCAACATGTAAGAAGTAGAAAGTACAGGTATTTGAGTTCAACATGTAAGAAGTAGAAAGTACAGGTATTTGGGTTCAACATGTAAGAAGTAGAAAGTACAGGTATTTGTGTTCAACATGTAAGAAGTAGAAAGTACAGGTATTTGAGTTCAACATGTAAGAAGTAGAAAGTACAGGTATTTGAGTTCAACATGAGAGAAGTAGAAAGTACAGGTATTTGGGTTCAACATGTAAGAAGTAGAAAGTAGATTGCAGTAACTCACCTGTGATCGATAGAAAATTACTAACTGGTGCCTTCATGGTCTCCTCTGTGTGAAGATACGGTGCGTTCAATGACCAAACGAAGCCTTATCATTATGCTAAACATCGTTAGACTAATTGTTCTTCAAGACAGGAAACTGACTCTTAAAACTGCAGTTGTATGTGGTTGTATCCATGTTTTGTGGTTACAGAAACACATGTCCTAACTGCATTAAGGAAAGAAACTCCATCTTATTGTAGAGAAGGATTTTAGCTTTGACTACACAGTCCTTTTTCTTAGGTAGAAATCTTTAAATATACAGGTATGCCAAATAAAGGCTTTAAAATGACCACAAAATGTAATATTAAAATCATTTTATATATATATATATATTCATCTCTTTATAAATACATCAATATATATATATATATCTTTTATATTAATTTATCACAGTGGCTACCAAAGATATTTACGAAAAACACGAGTTATACTAATTTGCCAGTTGCATTTCCAGTTGGCATATAAAAAAAAATATTACCTCCATTACAGAAAAGAGTCTTGCAATTAGGTTAAAACTAATTAAGCGTGTTTCTGTATCGGAAATCGTTTATACAGGCGCTGATATTATGGCTTGTGTATCTCCACTAATGAAGGAAACAGGCATTACAGGTCGAGTGCAGAATAATGGATCTATCTTTCCGTAACGAGGCCCCAGCAATCAGCATTTGAAACTCATTTTTACAGCTTGTTTATTATAAAAATAAGTATAAATATATTTAGATTAGTTTTTTTTTGTATGTTTCCTCTGTGTGTGAGGATACGGTGCGTTCAATTACCAAACGAAGCCTTAACATTACGCTAAAACATTTACATTGTATATGTTTGTAAAGGAAACTGACTCTTTAATCGTCACCTGTCTCAGTTTACTGCTGGGATGACCTTTAGGATTTTAAATCTGCATTTAAGAAGGAAATCCCATCTTCTTTCCCACATTTTGAATTCTAAATTACTCGGGATGCACGAGGATATCAGAACATAAAGACTTTAAATCAGGGGTGTCCAACTCAAGGCCCGGGGGCCAAATCCGGCCCGCGACTTCATTTCATGTGGCCCCGCAAGAGCTCTGAAAGAATATAATATGTTTATTATACGGTTACAGGCCGATTTACAGAAGTACGATGTCCATAAACTACATGTCCCACAATGCATCTCAAATTTCGACTTTTTTTTCTTAGAATTTGACTTTTTGGGGCGGTGGTGGCGAAGTCCATAGGGACTTGGCTTGGCAACTGGAAGGTCACCAGTTCAAGTCCCGGAAAGACCAAGTGCTACCGAGGTGTCCCTGAGCAAGGCACCGTTCCCTACACTGCTCCCCGGGCGCCGTTCAAAATGGCAGCCCACTGCTCCTAACACTAGGATGGGTCAAATGCAGAGAAACCGATTCGTTACCTGGTACCTGTACTACGTAACGACAATAAGTTGAATCTATTTTTACAAAATGTCACTTCTTTTTTTTGTTTTTCCAGAATTTGGCTTTTCTTTTTAAATCATTTTGTGACATGCGCACTGAAGAGACTTGCAATAATTTTGCCCTCGACTTCTGCTTTCAGACGGAGTTAATTATTTAGTTATTATCAGATAATAATCCAATGCAGAGGCAATAATGTGTATTAAGATAACAGTAGGCATAATCAGAATGTGTATAATATACTTAAGCATCCATGAGCATCCAAATACTTAAAAGTAACAAAAAAGCACAAATCATTTCGAATTTTCTGAAATATATATATATGAAATCACTGGATTATAATTAGCATTAAAGCATCATTTTAATTTGTTGCGACAAGTAAAAGTGGAGCAAACTGTAATGGCTTTTTTTTATACTGCCAGGTATATTTATTTGATCAGAAGATACTTTTCTGTAACGAGGCCCCAGCAATCAGCGTGTGATACTTGGCATCATTTTACTGCCTTTTTGAATATAAATAAGTATAAATATATGTAGATTTATTTTGTTTTCTTTGTATGTTAGAGTCTCAGGTTTCTGTATAAAATCCATCCAAATCTCATTTATCTTTTATAAAACATGTGGTTTCTGTTCAAGGATTGAACCACTTTGACAGAGGAAATAAATGTTTAGAGACATAATAAATGTAAAGCTGGAGATTATTTCCAGGCTTCACACCGACTTCAATATGCTTTTTAAATATATTATTTGATATCCATAATAAAAGGATTTCATGGTTTCAGTGTCTGAGTCTTCTGTGAAAACATTGTGAAAACACTAAGGAACATGTCAGTCTCTGACGCTCGGCCCCAGCAGGGGGTCAACTTTAGCTGTTGCAACACATTGTCGGAAACCCCATTATCTTTATAAATTCACCTTTCAATTAAAAAATATCATGTGATTAAACATTGATTTTTAATGATTGGAAGATTCATACAAGTAGTAGTACCAATACTGTTTCCATCAAAAAAGCGACAGGTGCTGTGACAGATCACACCTGCCACTACTTATGCTAATGACCCCCTTTGTATGCTAATGACCCCGTTATGACCCCCTGTGTATGCTAATGACCCCGTTATGACCCCTTTGTATGCTAATGACCCCGTTATGACCCCCTGTGTATGCTAATGACCCCGTTATGACCCCCTTTGTATGCTAATGGACCCCGTTATGACCCCCTTTGTATGCTAATGACCCCGTTATGACCCCCTGTGTATGCTAATGACCCCGTGATGACCCCCTTTGTATGCTAATGACCCCGTTATGACCCCCTTTGTATGCTAATGACCCCGTTATGACCCCCTTTGTATGCTAATGACCCAGGGGGGTCAGCAAGCTAGCTCCCTGCGGCAGTGGCGGTTCTAGACCAATTTGACTGGGGGGGCCACTGGGGGGCCAGTTATTTTCTGAGGGGGGCACAATAAATGCAGGACGAAAAAGAGAACTAGACAGTATGAAGTAATTGCGCATAAGAAAACAATGCAATACAGTTATTGGTATTTGTTTCAGTACACTTATTTATTTCAGATATATCTTATAGTTATTACTGTTAGCTTCAGCTTAAGTTATAGTGCAATGTTTGCACTAACACCATATTTATATAAAAATAAAGGCAATGAACAGTTACATCTCTACTTTACATAAGGGTGTCTGCACAATCTCACATTACGCGGTTTTTGGCAAACCGATGTACCAGAAAATATACATTTAAAAAAAAACAAAAAAAAAAACGTTTCATTGTTAGGGGGCCACAGGGGGGTCAGAGGCAGTGTTGGGACTAACGCGTTACAAAGTAACTAGTACTCTAACGCATTACTTTTTTAAATTCAGTAACTCAGTTACCGTTACTACATGGTGCGTTACTCCGTTACTGCGTTAGTTTTTTTATATAGTCAACATCCAGGCGAACAGAGATGAGAACTGTACTTAAGTACAGTACTTGAGTAAATGTACTTAGATACTTCCTGTGTCACATGCGGAGACGGGCTGTGGGCGTGTTTTGTGTTGTTTACTAACAAGACTATCATGGCGGCGGAGCTCAAGTCTAGTTTCTCCACCTGGAGATATTCTCACTATTTTCACTTTTGTCGAGCACAAAGAAAAGAAAGTTTCTGTTAAATGTAAGTTGTGTCCTGGCGGGTCAAAGAGCTTATCTACTGCCCAAACCAGTCATTCAAATCTCTTAAAACATCTGCAAAAACAACATGCTGGGACGAAGCTAGTAACTAAGACCGGCACAGACCCAGACTCAGCCGACGCCACTCCACCTCCACCTAAGCAACAGCGGCTGGATTTTAACCAAGGGACTGCTAGCCAGGGAAAAGTCGATAAAGCCATTGCACGGTATGTTGTAGAACACATGCAGGCTATTGCTACAGTGGAGTCATCCGCTTTCAGGGAGCTAGTTAGCATGATACCATGTCCCGGGCGGCACACGGCATATGGGACGGAAAAGTTGTTCCAACTACCTGGAGAAAGAATATACAAAAAATGGAAAGCCAGCTAATATCTATTGCAATCCAGATGCATATAATGCATGTCAAGTTTGATCAACAGATTTGTATTATTCTCCAATGCAATAACAGTACTGAAATGAAGGCTATAAGGGCATTACTTAGGCATACTTTTTTTAAGTAACTAAAACGTTACTTTTTCACAGTAACGGCATTACTTTTTTGGTGTAAGTAATCAGTAAAGTATCTGAGTTACTTTTGAAATGAAGTAACTAGTAATGGTAACTAGTTACTGGTTTTCAGTAACTAGCACAACACTGTCTGTGTCACAGTTTTCGGGAATATCAAGATCATTGCACAGGGCCCTTGGTCTTGTCATAGACCTCATGTGCTTTCTCGTTACTTCGGTAACTTTTTCAGTGTGTTTCTCGTGCTATGAGAATCTCCCACAATCCATTGCCGTAACAAAGCTAATGCAGGCACACGTTTGTGACACCAGATGGCGCAATTGTGTATGTGCTTGTGGGGAGTCTTGCAGTAGAAAATTCGACTGTAGCGCCGCCACTGTGGGCTAAGCCCCGAATGTTTCCAGGTCCAGGCGACGCCCCTGGCTGACACAGTTGCCACCGCGCTGATGGAGAGGCTGGGCACTATCCTCCCTGATGGACAACACGGCAAACTAATCGCCCAAGCATATGACGGTGCAGCGGTGATGAGGGGAGCTAAAGGTGGAGTTCAGCGGAAAGTGAAGGATGTGTACAGTAGTGCGCACTATGTCCACTGCTATGCGCATCAGCTGAACCTCATTATGCAGCAGGCAACATCCCACATCCCCAAGATGAGAACATTTTTTTCAGACCTTGGTGGATGTTGCTGCATTTTTCTCCAGGTCATTTAAGCGAACTGCGATCCTGGATCAAGTGGTGGCACACAGACTTCCTGGCACTTCCACAACAAGATGGAACTTTCACAGTCGTGCCTGTTAACACTGTCTATGAGCACAAGGAGAACATCCTGAGATGTTTCCAGACAATCAGAGACTCCGGTGACTTTGATCCCATAACAGCGAGAGAAGCCGGGGGCTTTGTGAGAATGATGGAAGATGACTTTTTTTTCTTTTTCCTGACATTGTTCCACAAGATAATGCCACATGTAGACATGCTGTTTAGCCAACTGCAGAAGAGGAACATCGACTCTGTCTTCATCACAGGATCATCGAGAGGTTCACCAGCAGCATACAAACAATCAGGTAAATCATTATTTACAATGGCTGAGAAATGCTTATTATAGGAAATCTGTGAAACCTAAATGTGATTTAGCTGAACACAATAGACCAACTCATACATACTTATTTAAATATCTTAAACAGGCTAACTGGAAATGTATATATTATATAACGTTTATAAGGTGTATTTCTGACTACTATTTAAAATAGTCAAACCTAATTTGTCAATTCTTGCCACAATGAGTAATTGTACATGGTTACTTGTGGTTTGGATCAGGGACTCCATTCCTTCTGGTGAAATCAGTGGATCTGTGCAGCAGCTGCCCACAAAGAAACGGAGGGCACTTGGACATGAAGAGCATCAGCTGTTGGCTAGAGAGGTAAGCAGTAATAGGAACGTGTTCTATGACCAAAAGCTCCTTTCATAATATAGGTAATTTCATATCACAATAATGATACATTTCACAATAATGCCCATTTTCTGTAAATTCAATAAATAGGGGCAAGTTAAACTATCCACATGGAAAGGCCTATTGCTTATTACATTCTGAATTGTATACACTTAACAAGGCCTAAACTGCAAGAAGTGTCCCACAGTCTCTACATTTCAAAGGGGATCAAGACAAATCAGAAAAGGGTTAGGCCTCCAGAAGCAACCACAGTGGACAGAAAGGGCCCAACAATGAATGAATGAAGTGTAAACATAGTCATTAAATGTATATATTGTAGTGACTTAATTTTAAACAGTAATATTGTTCTGTTGACGCTCAGATAGATGTCCTGTTATTCTGATAGGTTCCATTCACAAGAAAGCTCTTTGTTTGTTACACATCTTATAAGGGGACACTAATGACATTATGACTGATAGATGTGAAAAGGTGATTCTGTTATTTATTATGTCTTGATTTTTCCTTGTGCATTATTTCATAGGTATGTGATTCCATACTGAGTCACGCAAAGGAGAGATTTTCCTTCACCAAACACCTCATCAGCTCCACCCTCCTGCAAGGAGACCTGTTCCAGCAGCACAGCAGAACATTCCCTGAAGCAGCACTGGAAACAACTGTGGAGGCCTACCCTCTACTGGACAAGGCAAAGCTCAAGACGGAACTGTCCGTCGTCTCTGACAATGACCAGTTCAGGGCTTGCAGTGGTGCAGTTACTCTGCTCCAGTTCTTCATTGACAACAATCTGCAGGAGACATTCACAGAGACTGTCAGTCTTCTGAAGGTTCTTGTAACCACACCCATGGCTACGGCTGAGGCAGAGAGGTGCTTTTCCATTCTGAAAAGGATCAAGACTTTCTTGAGGAACAGCATGACACAGGATCGCCTGAATGCTCTGGCTATGCTGTCAATCGAGAAAAAACTCATTCGGAGCATTCCTGACTTCAACACCAGAGTCATTGAGAGGTTTGCCACTCAGAAGGAGAGAAGGGCAACATTCCTTTACAAATAAACACACACACACACACACACACACACACACACACACACACACACACACACACACACACACACACACACACACACACACACACACACACACACACACATACAGACACAAGCTCTCGCAGCAAACACAGATGGCCGATCCATTAAAAAAAATCTGCTTTTTTGTGTACACTATTTCAAATGACATGGAGGGAAAAGAGCAGTGTGATTTTTTTTCTGTAAATATGACTGGCTGAGTGAGGTGTCCAGAGCCTCCTTTTTTTGAGTGAGGCACACCTGTCTCTATGCCTTGACATTTGTGTGTTTGTGTGTTTTATGTGTATTCTAAAAGGGACACATTCAATTTATTTCCTTCTTTTCCTCCAGATGTTGTAGTTCTCTAACTGGCCTGTTGAGGGCATCCTCTGCCTTCCTCAAACCTAAAGATCTCCATCTCTCACACACACACACACACACACACACACACACACACACACACACACACACACACACACACACACACACACACACACACACACACACACACACACACACACACACACACACACACACAGACACACGCACACACACACACACACACACACACACACACACACACACACACAGACACACGCACACACACACACACACACACACACACACACACACACACACACACACACACACACACACACACACACACACACACACACACACACACACACACACACACACACAGACACACGCACACACACACACACACCACACACACACACACACACACACACACACACACACACACACACACACACACACACACACACACACACACACTTCATCTTAGTTCCTGTGATCCCATTTGGCTTTGTACATAGTTGTATTTTGATGTATATTATATAGTTGAGTTTTGACTGCATCCATCAAACTAGATTTGTTGCCTTAATGCTCTGTTTTCTAATATTTCTGTGTTTCTGAACCAAGTCTGTGTCTGCATATAATGTTCGTATTTAGTGTCCTGATTTTAAATGGGAATTAAATCATTTGAGTGTTCCCAAAGAACCAGTGTTCTGCAGTTTGTGTGGGCCTACTGTACTGTTGCACAGTTTATGTAGAAACTATGTCCAGGACAAGGTGTTTCAAAGTTTTTGGAAGATTCATAGCTAACCACACTGAAGATTATGGAGGTTTTGATCAGTCTTCTCATATTTTTAAGCCTCAATGTGTCCCCCCCCCCCCTCTAACATCACCAGAAGTCATAATTTAAGGGGTCATTTCTCAACATTCCCTAATATGGATTGGTCACCACTTCCACAGTCCCAATTAAAATATTTTCCACCAGCCGCCACTGACCATTAAAATAAAAACAATGAAAAAACAATTGTCCGCACGTTGTGATTTGACAGTTATATTTCTGAGTTTAGATTTTTCCGAGCGGTCCCTGAAGGCATCATGAGTTTCCTCTCCTCCTATATGAGTTCACTTTAAACTGCAGGTAGACTCAGTTCGGTAAACACTGTCCGGTAAAAAACTGTCCGGTAAACACTGACCGGTAATAAACTCCTAAATTACGGTGCATCATCAAGGAATATCAGACCCTCTTCTGCACGGTGAGTTAAACACTTTATTCCGTTTTTAACTGAAGTCCATTAAAGTGATTTGTGTCTCTATGGGTTCGGAGACTGCGGTGCATTGTGGATTTTGATGTTCTTTAATTACATGTTTAATTAAAGTCTGATGTTCTGGTGTTCAGTGAGAAGAGAAACATTCAGAAAGTCACATTTAATGTCACTTAAATGTACTTTAAATGCTGATTATTTCCCCCAAAATGTGGTGTTTCAGTCACATCCTTAATAACTCACTCTCAGCATCACTTCTTCACATTTCCAGGATCTTCTGGATCCATCTTCCAGCCTTTTTTAACTTCACATTTTTAACGTGTTAGAATTAAGGAGTCTTCTTGTTGTCTGAGTTTTTGAATATTTTGTGATTTTTAATGAGTTTCCAGGAGCTTTTGGATGAAATGTTGGGATTCAAACTCATTTCCCAGGACCTCTTGTAGTACTTTTAGGGATTTTCTTATGATTTTGGAGGATATTTGGTGAATTTTAATGAGTTTATTTCACATTTTTGATGATATTTTCCAACTATAAATTAGTGTTTGTACATGTTGTGATGCTTAATGAGTTTTTTGATGATATTTGAAAAGGAGTTTTTATATGAGGGATTTTTTCATAAGATACTGGGAGTATCCAGAGGTGTTTGGAGGATATTTAGAGATAATTGATGATTTTAAATGAATCTGTAGAATACTTTGTGATTTTTTAATGAGTTTCCAGGACCTTTTTATAGTTTCTTTTTTAAATGACTTTCCATGAGTTGTGATATTTGGGATTTGTAATGAGTTTCAAGGAGTTTCTAGAGGATATATTGTTTCCAGGTGTTTTGTGGTCATTGCCTTCATTTCAAGCCTGTTTTAAGAGGTGTGTGTGGTTTTTGATCAGTGTAATGTTTCCAGGGGCATTTGAGGTGACGCAGCAACATGAGGAATACTCCTTCTACTTTATTAAGAATGACTTTAGTCCACATTGTGTCAGCGAGTCGTATGTTTACTACTACTCTAAGAGATCCCGTCTTATTGGGGATGATGGAACCAGACTTTATCAGAAAACTTCACGGTTTTTCAGACTTTTTAACATATTATTATGATTTATTCACCTCTTGCTGGCAGAGAACTCACTCAAGGTTCTTCATTTGTCAAACGAACATAGCTACAGTGTATTTATGTCGATGAAAATCTTGTGTCACAGGCTTCTCCAACAGAGCAACACAAAACACAGAAACAGAAAAATATAGTGCAAGTAAATAGCAAATACAAGAAGAAAAATAGTTTAAAAAGTGAAATAGTGCAATAAGAGTCTACATGCAAGTTATTGAAATATGATATATTAGGTAAATAGATAAATAATTTTAAAATAATTGTTAAGTAACAGGGTTAGGGTTAGGGTTAGGGGTTAACCCTCACTGCCACATAGTTTGAGTTTCTCCTTTCTTATAAAAGACCTGTAGTTTGGATTCTGTTGTAATTTGGCTTCCTATCTATCTATCTATCTATCTATCTATCTATCTATCTATCTATCTATCTACCTATCTATCTATCTATCTATCTATCTATCTATCTATCTACCTATATATCTATCTATCTATCTATCTATCTATCTATCTATCTATCTATCTATCTATCTATCTATCTATCTATCTATCTATCTATCTATCTATCTATCTATCTATCTATCTATCTATCTACCTATATATCTATCTACCTATCTATCTATCTATCTATCTATCTATCTATCTATCTATCTATCTATCTATCTATCTACCTATATATCTATCTACCTATCTATCTATCTATCTATCTATCTATCTATCTATCTATCTATCTATCTATCTATCTATCTATCTATCTATAAGATTCCCAAACTCTCAGCTGATGTTCTGAAGACAGTAACGTCTCTCTGTCTCTGAGTAACTCCTCATTGCCCTGCCTTTCCTGTTATGGAGTTCAACTCGGCTGTACAATCTGTTTCCTGTGTGTGTGTGTGTGTTGTTTTCCTGTCTGCATTGTGTAATTGTGTGTCTCCCGTCAAATGGTAGTAGTCCTGCTGTACTGAAGTACTTGTATACAGTTTTTTCACATTCAGACTAAAGGAACCAGCCTGTTTGGAAAATGTAAGAAGTAGAAAGTACAGGTATTTGGGTTCAACATGTAAGAAGTAGAAAGTACAGGTATTTGGGTTCAACATGTAAGAAGTAGAAAGTACAGGTATTTGAGTTCAACATGTAAGAAGTAGAAAGTACAGGTATTTGAGTTCAACATGTAAGAAGTAGAAAGTAATCAGAAAAATAAGTAGTGGAGTAAAGTACTGATACCAGAAACATGTACTTAAGTGCAGTAACAAAGTATTTCTACTCCACTACTTCCCACCTCTGGAGGAAGTGAGCCCTCGTGAAGAGACAGTGACAGAGAGAGGTCGCTTTCTGCTCACGTTTTCAGAAGCTGAATGAGCCGTAATAATAATATAAAGAGTAAAGTCAACACAAATGAAAAGTCTTATCTGATGGCTGCCGGCAAGAGAGAAGGGACCTTCAAAGCAACTACTTAACACCAACTTCCTCTTCTGATTTGGGTTTTGGAAGCTTGACTTTTTTTAAAGGATTAGCATCATCTCCGTGATGAGTTTATGGTCCCAATCTCTAGTTACAAGTCTTCTTTAAATCAGCGTGATGTTCACTTAGTAAATGACGGTTCCTTATAGGCACCTTCTCCGGTCTTTAAAAGAAGGGAGATTGTATAGAAGTCTATGAGGAAATGTCCTTAGTTCTCAGTTAATTTATTGCCTCAGTTTCTAGCGCACGGTGGAAAGGAGCAGGGAGAAGAACATCTTCAACAAAGACACAGGAAGGATCCTCTGAAGTCTCCGTAAAGGCCTGTGTTGTCTTACACAGAATAAAACACGGTGTACATCGCCTGCAGTCAGACCAGACTCTCTCTCTCTGATCGTGTCTCCATTTCCCATACGCCTCCCTGAAATATGCTTCTGATTGTCCACGGTCTTTCCTCCTTCTTCCTCCTGACCTCTCCGTCTGAGAGAGGCTGTTCCCCCGAGGCAGAACGTCCTCACATCAACGTCTGCTTTCTTGTTGAACCGGGAAATCAATCTCTAACTTGTCATAAAGAGCATTTAGGGAATAATACGTGCACTCCTGAAACAAGTATAGGTTTGTGTGCACTCTCTTACAGACTCACACGAAGACTTAGGAGCCTATTCGCTATGGGTTCATCGCAAAATAGGCAACATATTCCAACCTAATGTTCCAGAATCCCATTTTTAAATGGTTTGTTTCGTCCGGCCGTGAGTCAGAATCCCAAATATTGAACTTGGATGATAAAAACGATCTAAAAGAGAACGTACAAGCTGCAATGATAGGTCACATGATCCTAGTCTTTAGTTTTAAGTCTTCTTCAATACAGCATGGTGTTTATTTAATAAATGATGGGCGACTGAGAGAAGTCAGAATGTATAGAAGTCTATGAGAACATTTGCTAACTTCTCACTTGATTTATTACATTAGTAAACATTTTTTTGATGAGTTTGTGGTCTCAATCTCTAGTTTCAAAGGGGACCTATCATGCAAAATGCACTTTTTGATGTATTTTATACATAACTATGTGTCCCCGGTGTGTCGGGGAACTCACGCAGCGTCAAAAAATAAAACCCTCTCTTTCCCTCCGTACCCAAATCTCTAAAACGGGGAACAACGGAGCTGATCCAGATTTGCGTCCGATATGACGTAATATCTGAAATGTGGACCGACGGCTCTATCAGAAACGTTGCTATCAGAAACAATGCCCGACTGTTTTGGACGTAATATGGTCGGTGTTTACATTAGCATCGCTAACACTCAGAGCTAACCTGTACTAGAGAGCATGTGTGTGAAGAAGCAGGAAGTAAAAAGGAACTCACCTTGTGGTATAACCGGAAAGAGAGAAAGCCCTTGAGCTCCAGACTGTTTCAGAGAGAATCCTTGATAATCCATGATATGGCGTTTCATCACGGCAGCATTTAGTTTAGACAGTAGCTGCCGGGTCCCCCATGAGCTCAGACCCCTCCTTTCTATTTTTATCAATTTTTTTTTTTAAAGCTTTATCCCCAAATCAGCACTTTAGAAACAGGAAGTGAAATAGAGGGATATGAGGCACGGCTAGAATGATCTGTTTGGTATTTTGAGCAAAACACTTCATAGACATGTTTTTTATATATTTTTGATATATTTTTATATATCGGAGACCTATGCTATTGCCTAAAAATAGCATAGCACTTTAAGTCTTCTTCAACACAGCATGATGTTCATTTTAAAATAATAAATGATGGTCCCATTTAAAACAGATGATAACGTTCAGTAAGTCAGATTGTATAGAAGTCTATGAGAAAATGTCCCTACTTCTATCTAGACTTATTACCTTATTAAGCTTTTTCCTGTTGAGTTCATGGTCTCAATCGCTACTTATCTTGTTCAGTACAGCATGATGTTCATTTAGTAAATGATGGTCCAATTTAGAGTGAAATACACAATAAAGCAGCGTGTGCCATCTTTAAAGAGTTACATTTTGACACAGAAAACGCTCTTATAACATTCCCAAAAGTAATTATAGTCCACTAATTGTGTGTGTGTGTGTGTGTGTGTGTGTGTGTGTGTGTGTGTGTGTGTGTGTGTGTGTGTGTGTGTGTGTGTGTGTGTGTGTGTGTGTGTGTGTGTGTGTGTGTGTGTGTGTGTGTGTGTGTGTGTGTGTGTGTGTGTGTGTGTGTGTGTGTGTGTGTGTGTGTGTGTGTGTGTGTGTGTGTGTGTGTGTGTGTGTGTGTGTGTGTGTGTGTGTGTGTGTGTGTGTGTGTGTGTGTGTGTGTGTGTGTGTGTGTGTGTGTGTGTGTGTGTGTGTGTGTGTGATTCCTTTAATTAAACACAAGTTATGTTCTCCTCGTTTCATTTCTCATAGCTTTTATTTCTAACAGCAGTTCTTGTTTCATCAACCTGTTCATAGTTTTCGATGCACATGTTTTCTGCACATTCACATTAAAGCGTACCAATAACAGGAACGTCTGGAATTCTTTTCATGGGAATAATCAGCTGCAAGTGTTGAGTTTCAGCCGGTCAAAGTCAAAGTTGATTGTGGTTAAAAAAAAAGGACAGATATTAGAGGAACTGAGAGCTGCAGATTTGTTGAATTAGTTCTGCGTAAAACTGCATTTTCTTTTTCCTCTGGAGCCACACTTTGACAGAAATCAAAAGCATTCATTCACCCTCCAATCCTCGGGAAAACCATAACGATGCTGCCGCTGGGTTTCATCAGACTTTGGTCATTAATAATCTAAGAGTTGATGCTTTGAAACCTCTTCAAGCTAAGGAAAATGAATGAATACATCTCATGTGATTCCCCTACATACCTACATTACTGGATGTTATATCTGTAATGTATATCTGTCATTTGGGAACAACGTTTGAGACCAAGATTGATGATACAACAATATGTTACACCCCAACCAGCTGCACACACACACACACACAGACACACACACACACACACACACACACACACACACACACACACACACACACACACACACACACACACACACACACACACACACACACACATAATGTCACCCTGTCACCGCTAACCAAAGAAACCCAAACTTCCCACAACGTTTAGAAAATACCCAGAGCCCCCAGATTCATGTCTTCCTCTGTCGGGACATTTCTGATATCGTTCAGTTATGATTATTCCCAGAGAAAGAACTAGAAGTATTCCCTAACGTATACTTTGATTGGGTTTAATTGTGATTCATTGCCATCAGAGGTGTAGTTTTACAGAAATCCCCGCAGCTTCTTGGGTGTTTCCTGTTTCCTGTTTTATAGTTTTGTTTTAATCTAACGATGTATTTGACTTGTGTGTCTGCTTGAGTCTCAGGCATGTGTGACTTCTTTTCTGGGGTCAAATCAAAAATACGATTGTGTTAATATCAGAGGGGTAATGACACGAAGTGCATTTTCTCAAGTACTGAACTTAAGAAGAGGTTGTTGTACATTTTGCAAGCAAACGTTGTACTTTTTACTCATTTATTTGACGTATTAAGCGACTAGTTACTTTGCAGATTTAAGTTATTAATACAAAATATAAATCGACACACATTATTATAGGTTAAGCTACCCAGTAGAGAATAAAGACATTAAAATAAACCCCACCTTTACCAAGTGGGGGACACATGGTGATGTAGAAGAGACATGGAGAAGAGGGGACACATGTTGATGTAGAAGAGACATGAAGAAGAGGGGACACATGTTGATGTAGAAGAGACATGAAGAAGAGGGGACACATGTTGATGTAGAAGAGACATGAAAGAAGAGGGGGACACATGTTGATGTAGAAGAGACATGAAGAAGAGGGGACACATGTTGATGAAGAAGAGACATGAAGAAGAGGGGACACATGCTGATGTAGAAGAGACATGGAGAAGAGGGGACACATGTTGATGTAGAAGAGACATGAAGAAGAGGGGACACATGTTGATGTAGAAGAGACATGAAGAAGAGGGGACACATGTTGATGTAGAAGAGACATGAAGAAGAGGGGACACATGTTGGATGTAGAAGAGACATGAAGAAGGGGGACACATGTTGATGTAGAAAGAGACATGAAGAAGAGGGGACACATGTTGATGTAGAAGAGACATGAAGAAGAGGGGACACATGTTGATGTAGAAGAGACATGAAGAAGAGGGGACACATGTTGATGTAGAAGAGACATGAAGAAGAGGGGACACATGTTGATGTAGAAGAGACATGAAGAAGAGGGGACACATGTTGATGTAGAAGAGACATGAAGAAGAGGGGACACATGTTGATGTAGAAGAGACATGAAGAAGAGGGGACACATGTTGATGTAGAAGAGACATGAAGAAGAGGGGACACATGTTGATGTAGAAGAGACATGAAGAAGAGGGGACACATGTTGATGTAGAAGAGACATGAAGAAGAGGGGACACATGTTGATGAAGAAGAGACATGGAGAAGAGGGGACACATGTTGATGTAGAAGAGACATGAAGAAGAGGGGACACATGTTGATGAAGAAGAGACATGAAGAAGAGGGGACACATGTTGATGTAGAAGAGACATGAAGAAGAGGGGACACATGTTGATGTAGAAGAGACATGAAGAAGAGGGGACACATGTTGATGTAGCAGAGACATGAAGAAGAGGGGACACATGTTGATGTAGAAGAGACATGAAGAAGAGGGGACACATGTTGATGTAGCAGAGACATGAAGAAGAGGGGACACATGTTGATGTAGAAGAGACATGAAGAAGAGGGGACACATGTTGATGTAGAAGAGACATGAAGAAGAGGGGACCAATGTTGATGTAGAAGAGACATGAAGAAGAGGGGACACATGTTGATGTAGAAGAGACATGAAGAAGAGGGGACACATGTTGATGTAGAAGAGACATGAAGAAGAGGGGACACATGTTGATGTAGAAGAGACATGAAGAAGAGGGGACACATGTTGATGTAGAAGAGACATGAAGAAGAGGGGACACATGTTGATGTAGAAGAGACATGAAGAAGAGGGGACACATGTTGATGTAGCAGAGACATGAAGAAGAGGGGACACATGTTGATGTAGAAGAGGACATGAAGAAGAGGGGACACATGTTGATGTAGCAGAGACATGAAGAAGAGGGGACACATGTTGATGTAGAAGAGACATGAAGAAGAGGGGACACATGTTGATGTAGAGGAGACATGAAGAAGAGGGGACACATGTTGATGTAGAGGAGACATGAAGAAGAGGGGACACATGTTGATGTAGAAGAGACATGAAGAAGAGGGGACACATGTTGATGTAGAAGAGACATGAAGAAGAGGGGACACATGTTGATGTAGAAGAGACATGAAGAAGAGGGGACACATGTTGATGAAGAAGAGACATGAAGAAGAGGGGACACATGTTGATGTAGAAGAGACATGAAGAAGAGGGGACACATGTTGATGTAGAAGAGACATGAGGAAGAGGGGACACATGTTGATGTAGAAGAGACATGAAGAAGAGGGGACACATGTTGATGTAGAAGAGACATGAAGAAGAGGGGACACATGTTGATGTAGAAGAGACATGAAGAAGAGGGGACACATGTTGATGTAGAAGAGACATGAAGAAGAGGGGACACATGTTGATGTAGAGGAGACATGAAGAAGAGGGGACACATGTTGATGTAGAAGAGACATGAAGAAGAGGGGACACATGTTGATGTAGAAGAGACATGAAGAAGAGGGGACACATGTTGATGTAGAAGAGACATGAAGAAGAGGGGACACATGTTGATGTAGAGGAGACATGAAGAAGAGGGGACACATGTTGATGTAGAGGAGACATGAAGAAGAGGGGACACATGTTGATGTAGAAGAGACATGAAGAAGAGGGGACACATGTTGATGTAGAAGAGACATGAAGAAGTGGATTCTGCATAACAGGTGACCTTTAAAGTTTAGACAGTAATCCATAAATTTAGCAAGGTTTAAATCCTGGTGGTGACAAATGGAGCGAGGTCTAATCCAGATGCCCCCTCCCTCTTCCTGCAGGCTTCCCCCCCCCCCCGATGGGGTCATTAATCTCTGCAGCATATTATGGGCTGACCCTGGGGTCTCCTTCCAGTTGGACATACCTGACATACCAGAGTCCAGGAGGCATCCCATCAGATGAGGTGTGTTCACTGTCAGTCTGTGGATGACTCTGGGTCAGACCCTCCAGATCCTTCTCGAGGTCAATGTGTTTGTGGATCTGTGACCTAAGCACTCAGGAACATTGGAATATACCTCTGGCTGTCAACGTTAACGCATGCGGTAAATGGACTGAATTTATATACCTGTTTCTCAACATGACCAACATGAATATAATCAATCTTTAAAGGGATACAAACTCCCGGGAAACAACGGAGCGCGTGTGACTCGTAAATGTGCATATGTAAAACATTTGAGGGATGCGGACCCTCAAACATAGTCTCGATGAAACCAGGTGAACATCTGTTAGACCACTGCTGCCCATGCAAAGTGGAAATACAGTACGAGCCGGTACCCTCTCAACACCCTGAGAACTTGAACTACTTCTCATTCTTAACCCATTCTGAATCCACCATTTAAAGTTGTGGCCATTCACATCCAACCCCTTGACCTTTGGCTGCATCCAGGCATGTTTGTCTCGATACGAGTGAGCATAGGCGGATTTTGCGGGGGGGCAAGGGGTTGTTTGAAATAATTTCATTTTTGAGCAGTCGCATGTTGTGACGTGTGTGTGTGTGTGTGACGTATGAGGTTAAGGAAACAAGTTCCCTCGCTTTTTTTTACATACAAGTGATTCAGCTTTTGTATTACAATAAGATATGCGGCGATTTTTAAAACGTCCAATTTCTGGGACGTTTAAGGCGTCTACTTCTGCACTAAGTAGGACACTGGTTAATAATATTGTAGCGTTTTCAAGTAACCAAGGGATATAGTAGTTATCAAATAAGTATAAGATGTGCACAGTTATGATAAGTTTTACAGATGTAATGTTGTTGGGGGGAGAGAACGCCCCTTCCATATGAGTGTGTGTGTACGGCGGGCATGAGGCGTGCATGACGGGACGAGTTGTGTTCGTATGTGGAAAAGTCATACTCAGTGCGGTGAATGCTGGTTTTATTGCTTCTGTATCCGTAGCACCCCACGCAATAGTTGGGACTGTGTACTGAGGTCAGTAAAAAAGGTTTGCCCCCCAAGCGCACATGTCAAACTCCGCCTATGCGAGTGAGTGAGAAGTCACAGACTCGGCTCTGCTCTAGAGGAAAGACAGATACCTGAACATCAGAAGATAATGTCACAATGATATGAAATACGGTTGGCCGATGTCTGCCAATTCCCCACATGAGGACCTCCACGGTGAAACTGATCAAGTCACATGGATGGACTTCTGTTATCTTCAGAGTGTGTCCATAGATTGTAACTAAAGACATTGTGAGCCAATCCTCAATTACAACAATTACAACTATCCAATCCGATGACAGGATTTGTTGGTATTTCTTGTGACAGCTGCCAACCTTCAGTTTCACCCACAATATCACCCATAATCATTTCTCTTAAAGCATGAAGTGAATGAAACCATGTCCCAGTGTCGCTGTTAACGATGGTCAAAGACACATTTTACAACTGGACCATTATGATACAAGTTACCTTCCTTTTGTAGTTTACTTATCAAAGTCAACTTTATTGTCAATCTTTCAGTTTGTGTTTACAGACAGAGAGATCGAAATACCGTTTCCCACAATCCAGAGGAATACAAAAATACAAATATATATAAAAATATGTATATACAGAATCAACAGACACAGGTATACATATGCACACTTTAAAGACATCAATAAAAGCACAACAATCAATATATACAAAATAACAGTCACTTCAATATTAAACTGAACCTGCGTTGTCAGAGTTAAAATCTAAAATCTCGCACATTTTACTTATTTTTGTCACTGCTAGAAGTAATGATTTCCACACCTTCTCTTGCACAGAGGTTTCCACCCAACATTTGTTTTTAAAGTGCATTTTTTGCAGCCTAACCTGGTGTATTATTCCTGGGGGAATGGATGTGCACAGATGCTTTGCACCACCTCTCCTCCCTGCAGTTATTTCTGAGTTTTGGGGAAACTGGAGGTTAAGTGTGTCGTCTCAAATGATCATATAATCGTTTAAAACGTATAGTCTTATACTCTGATTGCCAACTGGTTAAGGACGAGGAGGTTTAACGGTTTGATGATGGGATGGAGGAGCAGCTGTTTCCTCTCATGAACACACAGAGAGACTCAGCAGGACTTCTTTCTCCTCTGAGGGTGAAGCTGCTCTGTTCCTGCATTTCAGATCCATTTCACTTGATATTGACTTTCTTTATTACTTTATTAAATAGAAGACAAACTTTGTCCAGGAAGCTTTGATCGGTTTCTCTTAAGAGTTTCCTCCACAAAGTGCTTCCCTCAGTGACAGTCGGACCCTCCCTTATTCTCCCGGCTGTAAGTCAAGCTGTGAAAACACACATTAACACACATCAACATACATCAACACACATCAACACACACACAATATGCAGACACACCACATCGATGAAGAGCCCAGAAAAACATCCTCTTCATCGTCTCGTTTTATTAAATAAATCCGGCTTTGGTAGCCTCTTGTGTTTAGAGAGCTGGAAAAACACACACACACACACACACACACACACACACACACACACACACACACACACACACACACACACACACACACACACACACACACACACACACGCAGGTCGAGAAATTTACCACAGAGGACGCAAAACACAAACACACACACCCTGAAGAGAGTGAGAAGCAGAGAGCACTCATTGTGTAAAAATGTAATGCTGTTCTACCAGCCCACCTCAGAACACACCGTGTGTGTGTGTGTGTGTGTGTGTGTGTGTGTGTGTGTGTGTGTGTGTGTGTGTGTGTGTGTGTGTGTGTGTGTGTGTGTGTGTGTGTGTGTGTGTGTGTGTGTGTGTGTGTGTGTGTGTGTGTGTGTGTGTGTGTGTGTGTGTGTGTGTGTGTGTGTGTGTGTGTGTGTGTGTGTGGTGTGTGTGTGTGTGTGTGTGTGTGTGTGTGTGTGTGTGTGTGTTGCCTTCCTGCTCTGCGGTTTCCTGAGTGTGTGATAGTGAGAGAGGACACACAGTTGGTCTTTGTCGTGACTTTGTGTACTTTAATGTAAATGTACTTATATTTTGTCCATTCTTCTATGAAATGAAATTAGAGATAGTAATGCTTACAGAGAAAGACAGAGTAAAGACAAGTTAGGACAAAAACAAGTGTCCAATTCAAGTGTCTCTACTGGGACATGTCTCCATGCTTTAATGTTCAAAAAGCTCTTAATTGAGCAGCAACTCATGCTGCCTGTGCTGCAGCACCTCTTTTCACCCTCTGTCTGAAACCAGAGCTGCTCTGATTGGTTAGCTGGCCGGCTCTGTTGTGATTGGTCAACCGCTTAGAGATGTCCCGCCCCTTAGCCTATCACGTACAATGTGTTGGAGCTATTCAGTAGGAGTGATGTCACTATGTTCCGGTGCTTTGGGACCCTCTGCAGACCCTTTACATGCACAGAAACCTATAGGACACTACAGGAGAGGGAAACCCCCCAAAAGCAGATGAGGACCCTTTAATAAGACCTTTCTTAATCCATCTCCTGAACCAAGCACACACAAGAAAGATCATCAGCAAGAAAATAGCACTCATGTTTAAATGACATCACTCACACTTGGTTTGTTTATTCTTGAGACGTTACATCAAAACTGAATTTCCAAGTACCAGAGAAAGAGAGAACGTACAGCAGAGACAGAGAATCATTCAAGTATGAATCAAGAGCCTGATGAAACTCTGCAGTAAGAGCACAGCGACAGATAACAACGCAATGACAGGTGGTTATCAGTGTTTCATCTGGCAGCACTGAGACTGCTTTCTTAATTGCGTCACACATTAAATCACAACTGTTATATCATGAGCTGCATGTCACTCAGCGGATCATACAGCATGTCTTATCTCAGGAGGGGTACTCTTCCCTTCTCTTTTAGAAGATTTAAAACATTCGGATTAATTTTCTTAAAGAAAGATTAGACTCAGGTCTGGCTGGGATACAGCGCGAGTGTCCATTAACATGTCAACACACTATTACACAAATGAAGTCATGTCTAGACTGAAACATGAACAGATGTTGATGTGCTTGTACTGAACTAGTCCATATCTCGAATACGATAAAACGTCACATAATTCTGCAGCCTTAATCCGGTCTTTATCAAGCAGGCTCAGTCCGGCTCTTCTTCTCTTATGACCCCGACGTCTCAGAGCTAATCTCCTCCATTGTTATCCTGCAGGGCCCATCAGCCCGGGGCCGGTGACCCTCACTGGGCCGGTGACCTCAGGTTGAACATCTTCCATCAGCTGACAGATAAACCCTCCGCTGTTCCCGATATTAGCCCGGCTGGGTGGTCTGCCCTCCGTCGGAAAGCGTTTAAATATTCTGTCCTCAACACACTGTAACTCCCTTGGAATGACTTTGAAGATTTTATACTCGCCAACATTTTGACATTAAACAGCCCCTATGTAGCTTTCTGTGGTGTTCCCTCTCCCATGGTGTGTTCTATTGGTTTTAGTGCATGTAGATGGTCTGCAAAGGCTAAAATCCCTCCATAGCGAGTTTCTCTCCCACATACTCCCCCCTCCCCCCCCCTGCCTGAAATAACTCCATTGGACTCCTTTTTTTACTTCCTGAACATAGTGACGTCACTATGGAACACTCACACTCCTAACACATTGTACGTGATAGGCTAAGGGGCGGGACATCTTTAAGAGGTTGACCAATGACAACAGAGCCGACCAGGTAACCAATCAGAGTAGACTGGGCTCTGGTTTCAGACAGAGGGTGAAAAGAGGTGCTGCAGCACAGGCAGTATGAGAACAATAAAGAGCTTTTTCGAACATTAAAGCATGAAGACACTACATACTGATATACAGCTGAACATCAGCAGGAGAGGACTCTTTAAAGTAGAGACACTACATACTGATATACACCTGAACATCAGCAGGAGAGGACTCTTTAAAGTAGAGACACTACATACTGATATACACCTGAACATCAGCAGGAGAGGACTCTTTAAAGTAGAGACACTACATACTGATATACACCTGAACATCAGCAGGAGAGGACTCTTTAAAGTAGAGACACTACATATCTGATATACACCTGACATCAGCAGGAGAGGACTCTTTAAAGTAGAGACTCTACATACTGATATACACCTGAACATCAGCAGGAGAGGACTCTTTAAAGTAGAGGACACTACATACTGATATACACCTGAACATCAGCAGGAGAGGACTCTTTAAAGTAGAGACACTACAAACTGATATACACCTGAACATCAGGAGGAGAGGACTCTTTAAAGTAGAGACACTACATACTGATATACACCTGAACATCAGCAGGAGAGGACTCTTTAAAGTAGAGACACTACATACTGATATACACCTGAACATCAGCAGGAGAGGACTCTTTAAAGTAGAGACACTACATACTGATATACACCTGAAACATCAGCAGGAGAGGACTCTTTAAAGTAGAGACACTACATACTGATATACACCTGAACATCAGCAGGAGAGGGACTCTTTAAAGTAGAGACACTACATACTGATATACACCTGAACATCAGCAGGAGAGGACTCTTTAAAGTAGCAGACTCTACATACTGATATACACCTGAACATCAGCAGGAGAGGACTCTTTAAAGTAGAGACACTACATACTGATATACACCTGAACATCAGCAGGAGAGGACTCTTTAAAGTAGGAGACACTACAAACTGATATACACCTGAACATCAGCAGGAGAGGACTCTTTAAAGTAGAGACACTACATACTGATATACACCTGAACATCAGCAAGAGAGGACTCTTTAAAGTAGAGACACTACATACTGATATACACCTGAACATCAGCAGGAGAGGACTCTTTAAAGTAGAGACACTACATACTGATATACACCCTGAACATCAGCAAGAGAGGACTCTTTAAAGTAGAGACACTACATACTGATATACACCTGAACATCAGCAGGAGAGGACTCTTTAAAGTAGAGACACTACATACTGATATACAACTGAACATCAGCAGGAGAGGACTCTTTAAAGTAGAGACACTACATACTGGATACACCTGAGCTTCAGCAGGAGAGGACTCTTTAAAGTAGAGACACTACATACTGATATACACCTGAGCTTCAGCAGGAGAGGACTCCTTTAAAGTAGAGACACTACATACTGATATACACCTGAACATCAGCAGGAGAGGACTCTTTAAAGTAGAGACACTACATACTGATATACACCTGAACATCAGCAGGAGAGGACTCTTTAAAGTAGAGACACTACATACTGATATACACCTGAGCTTCAGCAGGAGAGGACTCTTTAAAGTAGAGACACTACATACTGATATACACCTGAACATCAGCAGGAGAGGACTCTTTAAAGTAGAGACACTACATACTGATATACACCTGAACATCAGCAGGAGAGGACTCTTTAAAGTAGAGCCACTGCATACTGATATACACCTGAACATCAGCAGGGGAGGACTCTTTAAAGTAGAGACACTACATACTGATATACACCTGAACATCAGCAGGAGAGGACTCTTTAAAGTAGAGCCACTGCATACTGATATACACCTGAACATCAGCAGGGAGGACTCTTTAAAGTAGAGACACTACATACTGATATACACCTGAACATCAGCAGGAGAGGACTCTTTAAAGTAGAGACACTGCATACTGATATACACCTGAACATCAGCAGGGGAGGACTCTTTAAAGTAGAGACACTACATACTGATATACACCTGAACATCAGCAGGAGAGGACTCTTTAAAGTAGAGACACTACATACTGATATACACCTGAACATCAGCAGGAGAGGACTCTTTATGATGTAACACACACCTCTAATCTGTGTCTCCCCTACACATGAATTCACACACACCTTTCAGATGTCAGATTAAGGGGTGGGTGTGTCGGGGGATATTCAGATAGTTATCTTAAATCTATTTAACATCAAGTAGTCAGAAGAAGAAGCACACTGCAGCTTTACAACATCTCACATTCATAATTGTTTAATATCGTTGTTTTACACAAAGAACAAAAAGACACACACACACACACACACACAATCCCCCACAGCAGCCCTTTTAGACTCTATTGTATTATTGTGTTTGTCCAGCAGAATAATTAATAACCTCTTATCAGCAGGCAACAATAAAACATTTCTGCCAAGACAAACGCTTCTTTCCGTTCAGAAACATCTGAACCTCACAGCTGGCGCCAGGACAAACACACACACACCACCATACATACATACACACACACACACACACACACACACACACACACACACACACACACACACACACACACACACACACACACACACACACACACACACACACACACACACACACACACACACACACACACACACAAGGAAATGAGGAGGAGACGTTTATTTGACATTCTGCAGGACAATGTAGTTGACATAAAGGATTTTATTTTGGAGGCCATTGTTGCAGCTGAATAGGAGTGTGTGTGTGTGTGTGTGTGTGTGTGTGTGTGTGTGTGTGTGTGTGTGTGTGTGTGTGTGTGTGTGTGTGTGTGTGTGTGTGTGTGTGTGTGTGTGTGTGTGTGTGTGTGTGTGTGTGTGTGTGTGTGTGTGTGTGTGTGTGTGTGTGTGTGTGTGTGTGTGTGTGTGTGTGTGTGTGTGTGTGTGTGTGTGTGTGTGTGTGTGTATTCCACTCAGGAAATCTCGTAGATCTTGACTCGTGTACAGTATATATATTTAACACACATGATGATCTGCTCGTAGCGATGAGGACAGAAGCTCTCGTTACAGATGTGACAGCTCATCTGCTTCTGTGTGTGTGTGTGTGTGTGTGTGTGTGTGTGTGTGTGTGTGTGTGTGTGTGTGTGTGTGTGTGTGTGTGTGTGTGTGTGTGTGTGTGTGTGTGTGTGTGTGTGTGTGTGTGTGTGTGTGTGTGTGTGTGTGTGTGTGTGTGTGTGTGTGTGTGTGTGTGTGTGTGTGTGTGTGTGTGTGTGTGTGTGTGTGTGTGTGTGTGTGTGTGTGTGTGTGTGTGTGTGTGTGTGTGTGTGTGTGTGTGTGTGTGTGTGTGTGTGTCCACTAAAGTACCTTGCACAGGAAGAGGATCTCATACACTGATGACAAACCTTGTGTTTTCACAAAGTAAAGATACAAAGTTAATTCTTCAGCATCTAATACTCTCTTTTTGTTTTTCCATTCTTCACAGATGAAGAAAACTTAACTTTATAATAATAATTTATGTAAAAAACTGTTTATCTGTTTTCAAAGCACAGAGTGAAGCCTTTAGGAGCTTCATGAGATTATTGAGAATTAACAAGGATTTCCAGATAATGGTTAAGTGTGTGTGTTTGTGTGTGTAATTATAGTGTGATGCAATGTCTGCATTTTGACTTTTTCACAAGACATATTACATTTAGTTTCCGTCTCGCTATGGGGTGTTGGTTTTACGATTAATTTGCAAGAAAAAAAGGACGAGTTTTAACCTTTTTCTGCCGTTTTTTGCCAACGAAAAACACACAATGATCTGAAGAAGCACAGATGAAGTGTCCTATCACACACACACACACACACACACACACACACACACACACACACACACACACACACACACACACACACACACACACACACACACACACACACACACACACACACACACACACACACACACACTTCCTGTCTTTAACCGCTTGAACTTGCACGTTACAGAGAGACAGAGACGTTGTTTGCTTGCCGCTCCTCAAATCAAAGACACAATCCGACCTGCCTGCTAGAGTTTAATGTCCGGCAGTAAAAACACACAAAAGCTTCAGAGTTTCTGACGCTTTTTCCCGCTTCTTTATTTTTATTACAGCCGTTTAGCGAGCGTTTCACTCAGCTGCTGTTTTCTCTCAAACATCGACTGGATTCCAGCTGATCTCACATCTATCGTCGCTCAAACAATACATGTGTGTGTGTCACTGTGTGTGTTTCTGTGTGTGTTTCTGTTCATGACATTGTTTTTCCTGCTACCAGTATTTAGCATGGCGTACAGTAAAACAGGGTTGTTGTGGAGAGGACAGCTCAGTGTGTGTCCAGTGGCAGACAATGGGAGAACAAAAAGGTGCATCAAACTTTTTAAAATAACAAATTATGTTTCGATTTAAAGGTGGGGTAGGTAATTCACTTCAGAAACACTTTGTTATATTCCATGGAATGCTCTTAACATCCCGATAGCAATGAATATATTAAATGCTTTGACAATAAATACATAAAAAAATGTCATCTGTGGAAGCCGTAGTACTGTAAAAAGCACGACCAATCATCTGAGACGGCCCGGCTAAAGTAACTGGATGGCCTACCTGCCTGTCAGCCTTCCATCTGTGCACACACTTACCTCGTGCCCTCATTGGTCATGTGCGCGTTCGTGTGTGTTGGAGGAGGGGCTCTGTAAGGAAGGGGCAGATTTTCTCCGGTCGTGTATTTTCAAATTCTAGCGCACTCGAGCTGGTTTCTACATTCTTACCTACCCTACCTTTAAGTCCGTGAGAGAGACAGTGGCGGTTCTAGACCAATTTGACTGGGGGGGCCACTGGGGGGCCAGTTATTTTCTGAGGGGGGCACAATAAATGCAGGACGAAAAAGAGAACTAGACAGTATGAAGTAATTGCGCATAAGAAAACAATGCAATACAGTTATTGGTATTTGTTTCAGTACACTTATTTATTTCAGATAGATCTTATAGTTATTACTGTTAGCTTCAGCTTAAGTTATAGTGCAATGTTTGCACTAACACCATATTTATATAAAAATAAAGGCAATGAACAGTTACATCTCTACTTTACATAAGGGTGCCTGCACAATCTCACATTACAGCAACAAAATCCTGCGGTTTTTGGCAAACCGAGTACCAGAAAATATACATTTAAAAATAAAAAACTTTTCATTGTTAGGGGGGGCCACAGGTCAGTGTTAGGGGGCACTGGCCCCCCCCTAGAACTGCCCCTGGAGAGAGATAAACAAACAGAGAGAAATGACATTCTGTGAAAATTCCAGATTCTGAGGAAAGTCATTCGTAATGAATTAAGTAGTAGTTCTGAGATAAATTCTGAAAAAAAGTCAAGTACGATTTAAAAAATCAAGAATTCAGAAACAAGTCACCATTTTGGGATAAAATTCAAAATGTTGAAAAGTCAAAATCCTGAGAAAATTCTGAAAAAAAGTAAAGATTTAGACTTTTCTAAATCAATTCTGAGAATAAATTCAGAAAAAGTCAAAAATCCATAATTCTGAAAAAAGTCTGAGAATAAAACAAGAATCAGATAAAAAAAAAAAGTCAAAATTCTGTGAAAAAGAATACTAAGAAAAATTCTGAAAAGTAAAATATAATAACAAAAAATAATTCAGGAAAAAGTAACCAAACAGTTAAAAAAAGTATCATCAGAAAAAAGTCTGTGGAAAAAAACAATGTTCTGAAAACAATTCATAATTCTTCTGATAGAAGAAAAAAATTAAATAATAACGTTTTCTTTTTTTGTTAACATTCTGAAAAAGGCATACATTCTTAAAAAAGGAAATCCAAGAAGTCAACATTTTGAGAAAATGTCAAAATGATGGGCAAAATGTCAATATTTGAAAATAAGTCAATTCTGAGAATAAATTGAAAATTCAGAATTCTGAGTAAAAGTCCAACATTTTGAAAAAAAGTCCAAATTCTGAGAAAAAGACAATTTCTTTGGATAAAAGTCCAAATTCTGAGTAAAAGTCAACAATTTGGGGAAAAAGTCCACATTTGTAGAAAAGTCAAAAGTGTGAAAAAAATCTAACGTTTTAGAAAAAAGTCAAAAATTGTGAGAAAAATTCTAGGAGAAAAAGTCACAATTCTGGTATCATCTACAATTTTGAAATAATTCTAAATTCTGAGTAAAAATTCAAATTCTGTTGCTTTTTACTTCAGAAATCATAAAGTGGTGTTCACATGTGGAGATTATCCTGCTGAACTAAACGTGTAAATTAAACGTTTGTTTGACTCAGAGATTATTTTCTGACATAACCAGGGAGATGCTGCCTTCAGGGACAGCCTACAGAATGAACCTCAAATGTGGTTTCTGCCATGAAGATATCAGTAAGTCGTTCTATAAGAAGTGAAACAGTATCCCGCTCCTCGTTAACTCCTCTTGTCGAGCTGCTTCGTCTTCTCTCTGTGTGAAGTGTGTGTTCTCTGGTGGGGGTGTGCTGCCCCGAGTGACAGCTGTCAGGAGGACTTAAGCCTTTCTTTCAGAGAAACTTCACAAAACAGAGAGGAAGAGGAGGGGGATGGAGATGAAGATGGAGAAAAAGCGAGGGTATACTAGTTTGAGATGTAAGCTTCACACGCTTTCACGTCTTTGTGTTCTTGTGAGAAGTCGTGGGTTGTTTTTTTGCTCGGCTGCTCCCAGTGTTCCCAGCAGATCCAGAGAATAGACTTTCACTGAGACGCCTAATGAGACTTTCTGTGGGGCAATCTGTCTGTCTGTCTGTGTGTGTGTGTGTGTGTGTGTGGCCTAGCATTACTATACTTGTGGGGACCTACATCTGTTTACACAGTCACGTGTGGGGACTTGCCTCCCTTATGGGGACAAATTGGAGGTCCCCATGAGGGGAATCATTAATTTTAGGGTGAAGACTTGGTTAGGTTTAGGGTTAGGGTCAGGTTAAGGGTAAGGGTTAGGGTTAGGCATGTGTTGGTTAAGGTTAGGAATAGGATAAGTCTCCAGGAAATGCATGTAAGTCAATGTAATGTCCCCTGAAGTGATGTATACATGGTGTGTGTGTGTGTGTGTGTGTAACATTACTCTATTCCTCTTGAATATTTTGTGTGTAATTATGGGAGCAACATCATTATACCGTGTGTGTGTGTGAGTGTGTGTGAGTGTGTGTGTGTGTGTGTGTGTGTGTGTGTGTGTGTGTGTGTGTGTGTGTGTGTGTGTGTGTGTGTGTGTGTGTGTGTGTGTGTGTGTGTGTGTGTGTGTGTGTGTGTGTGTGTGTGTGTGTGTGTGTGTGTGTGTGTGTGTGTGTGTGTGTGTGTGTGTGTGTGTGTGTGTGTGTGTGTGTGTGTGTGTGTGTGTGTGTGTGTGTGTGTGTGTGTGTGTGTGTGTGTGTGTGTGTGTGTGTGTGTGTGTGTGTGTGTGTGTGTGTGTGTGTGTTTGTCGAACAAAATCAAATCCACTGATAAAAGCATAGTTTCTGTTCGCTTGAGAGTTAACTCCCCTCGTTAAGGCACGAAATATTGCACCCCTCAAATATTTAATATGCCTCTGCTTTAAATCATACCTTATCTCCCTGCAGCTGTAAATTAAAATGTGTTTCTCCTCACCTTCGCTGCCTTTAGAGCTCCCTTCAGACTGACTGGAATTCCAACATGTGGACTTCAGTGTTTGTGCAGTATCTCAGTTCTGACTTATCACTCAGATATCCACGGTATGGGCTTTAAAGGGGAATTCCCCCTCAGTCTTCGGGGTCTCTTTGTGCAGCTTCAAAGGGAGGAATCCTCAGACTTCAGACACTATGGGAATCAATAAAGATGGAAGTGTAAAACCTGGCTGCAGATTAGATGATAATGCATCTTTCAAATATGTCAAATGTACCTTTTTTGTAAGAAGTTTGAGAGGATTTTACATAACTTTAATGCAACTGTGATAAAAAACAGACTATCTTTTTAGCAGGATTTTGAATTTATTCTCTGAATTCTGACACACACACACACACACACACACACACACACACACACACACACACACACACACACACACACACACACACACACACACACACACACACACACACACACACACACACACACACACACACATAGTGATCACATCCTCATACAGTACACATCGTTTTAACGTCCTCACAATTCTGAGAAATGGGTCTGAATTCGTACTTTTTATTATTAAAGTCCCCGCTAAGCTAAAGGCGGCTAATGTTGGGCTATCAAGGAACTACAGCACGGTCACATGACTTCACCATCGCTAAGCTAAAGGCGGCTAATGTTGGGCTATGAAGGAACCACAGCACGGTCACATGACTTCACGTCACCACCGCTAAGCTAAAGGCGGCTAATGTTGGGCTATAAAGGAACTACAGCACGGTCACATGACTTCACGTCACCACCGCTAAGCTAAAGGTGGCTAATGTTGGCTATAAAGGAACTACAGCACGGTCACATGACTTCACGTCCCCACCGCTAAGCTAAAGGCGGCTAATGTTGGGCTATAAAGGAACTACAGCACGGTCACATGACTTCACGTCACCACCGCTAAGCTAAAGGAGGCTAATGTTGGGCTATGAATGAACTACAGCACGGTCACATGACTTCACGTCACCACCGCTAAGTTAAAGGCGGCTAATGTTGGCTATAAAGGAACTACAGCACGGTCACATGACTTCACGTCACCACCGCTAAGCTAAAGGCGGCTAATGTTGGCGATAAAGGAACTACAGCACGGTCACATGACTTCACGTCCCCACCGCTAAGCTAAAGGCGGCTAATGTTGGGCTATAAAGGAACTACAGCACGGTCACATGACTTCACATCCCACCGCTAAGCTAAAGGAGGCTAATGTTGGGATAAAGGAACTACAGCACGGTCACATGACTTCACTTCATCACCGCTAAGCTAAAGGTGGCTAATGTTGGGCTATAAAGGAACTACAGCACGGTCACATGACTTCACGTCCCCACCGCTAAGCTAAAGGAGGCTAATGTTGGGATAAAGGAACTACAGCACGGTCACATGACTTCACTTCATCACCGCTAAGCTAAAGGAGGCTAATGTTGGGATAAAGGAACTACAGCACGGTCACATGACTTCACGTCACCACCGCTAAGCTAAAGGTGGCTCATGTTGGGCAGGATGACATTTAGTCGTCTCATCTAGACACTTGTTAGCAACCTCTGTTTTTAATTCACCAGTGGGTTATTTACTTTTTAGGATTAAAGTCAGAACTCATATGGCTCTTATCCTGTTCCGTACAAATGGATCCTGTTAGAAATACGTATATTTCTTACTATTTCAGTAATATCTTTCTCTGGTTTCCTTTTAGCCGCATTTTCTACATCTTGCATAGAAAACTGACTTTCTTTTTAGCCTCAACTTCCTCAAGTATCGTGCAAAGCAAACAGAAAGATGAATAACAGGCTGCAGGTGTTTGTTTTTAAAAAGCGTCAGAATATGACTAAGGTAAAGGAAATGTGAGTTGTGTAAAAATCCAGAGGCCCGTTTCCTCTTCTTCTCTTTCCATCTGGAAGTGGATGACGACAGCTTCCTCTTCCCAGAATCCCCAGGGAGGAGATATTTCCTCAAGAAACAGATAGACGAAGGAGAGAGAAATGTTGGGAAGATACTCTCCTTTTCCCAGAATCCCTTGTGCTCAGTTCCCACATCGCTGTTTGTTTATCTTGACTCTGGTCATCTCTGGAAAACCCAGAGCTTCTCCTCGGTGCGGCTCTCACTGAACCGGGAGGTCTTTCATCTGGAAATGAAAGCAGCGTCAGAGTTTCCTTCAATGTGAGACGGTTTTATGAACTGTGGAATAATGAAGCTGAACATGTTTCTGCATATCAGTGGAGCGTGACGAGGTGAAGGGTTGGCGTCGGGTCGGGACGTTCTGACATGAACATGTGCTGCAGGACATGTTCATGTCAGAACGTCCCGACCCGACGCATTACAGAAACAGTCAAGATAAACAAACAGCGATGTGGGCTAATGTTGGGCTATAAAGGAACTACAGCACGGTCACATGACTTCACGTCACCACCGCTAAGCTAAAGGAGGCTAATGTTGGGCTATGAATGAACTACAGCACGGTCACATGACTTCACATCACCACCGCTAAGCTAAAGGCGGCTAATGTTGGGCTATAAAGGAAATAGAGTTGGGCTTGATGACGTTTAGTCGTCTCATTCAGACACCAGTCGTGTGTTTACTGACGTGTTTTATGTCATAGGACAAAAATCTCTTCAGCTTGTACAGAACTTATTTCAGGATAGCAACCAAAGACACACTCAAAAAACCATTGACTTCCAGACCAGGAGACAAGAAGTGATGAAATACTGAGTCAGTTCATGGTTATAAATGGTGACTAAACCTACTAGGATATGCATAAAGAAAGATGGGTCAAAAAGTGCAACTTGTATTGATCATATATTTACAAATTTTAGCCATGTATGTTCTCAGGCAATATCAATTCCAGTAGGGTGTTCTGATCATAATTTAATAATTATCGTGAGAAAGACAAAGGTGCCAAAAGCTGGACCAAAAGTAATTGTGAGGAGATCAATTAAATATTTTAGTGAAGAATCATTTATACAGGATGTTCAAAAGATATGTTGGAAACATGTTTTTGAGAAAGTCGATCCAGATGATGCTCTTGATGCCTTTAATTTGTTATTCATGCAGGTGATTGATAAACATGCTCCACTTAGAAAACAGACTGTAAGGAATTTTAGAGCACCCTGGTTAGATGAGGAATTAAGGGATCTAATGAAACAAAGAGACGATGCAAAAAATGTAGCTCTCTCATCAAGTTATGAGTCAGATGGGCAAACGTATAGAAGGTTAAGGAATTATGTTACAGCATTAAATAAAAAGAAAAAACAGTTGTATTATGGAAATAAAATTAAAGAGATAAAGGATGACAAGAAAAAACTGTGGAGTTTAGTGAATGGCATGATGGGCCGTAAGCCGAAATCCACCTCAACATATCTTGAGGTGGGACATTTTTGACAAAACCAGCACAAATTGCTGATCATCTGAATGACTATTTTCTTGATAAAGTAAAACATTTGAGGAGAAATATCAATCAAACTATAAATAGTAACTCCACATTTCTAATAAAGGATTTAATTATGAAAAATAAGAAGTGTACATTTAAAATAGAAAAAGTGACAATTACAGATGTTGAATGTCTACTAGGTAAATGTAATGATAAACCACCAGGAGTGGATCATTTAGTTGGTACATTTCTTAGATATGTTGCTAATGTTGTTGCAGAGCCTATCTGTCATATTATAAATTTGAGTATTGATAAATTTATTTGCCCACAGGCATGGAAAATAGCAAAAATTATTCCACTTGCAAAAAATCCAGCTGGACCATTTTCTGGTACAAATAGCTGTCCAATAAGTTTATTACCAGCATTAGCAAAGATAATGGAGAGAATAATTTTCAATCAAATACAAAAATACTTTGAAGGTAACAAACTTAATACTGTGTATCAACATGCTTACAGACCTGGCCATTCCACATGCACCGCTTTAACACAAATGACAGATGACTGGAAGGGCGAACTAGATAATAGGAAGTTAGTGGGTGCAGTACTACTCGATTTTAGTTCTGCTTTTGATGTCATTGACCATTCTTTGTTGTTACACAAGCTGGAACAATATGGTTTTCATTTTGAAACGCTGAAGTGGTTAGAAAGTTACCTGACAAATCAAAGTCAAACTGTTTTTTTTAATGGAAGTCGCTCAAAGATGAAAACAGTCACTTGTGGAGTACCTCAGGGTAGGTGTTTGGGACCACTTTTATTTTCTATTTTTACAAATGACCTACCATTAGTGTTAGAAAAAGCTAAAATTGTAATGTATGCAGATGACTCAACAATATATTATGCAGCATCAACTACAAGAGAGTTGACAAATGTTATGAATAAAGATCTACTCCTGATATCAGAGTGGGTCATAAATAATAAGTTGGTACTTAATGCGGGAAAAACAAAATCGTTATTAATAGGATCAAATCATCAGTTAAAAGGTGAACCAAAATTGCAACTACATTTAAACCATATTGAAATTGAACAGGTCAAGGAGACAACATTGTTAGGTATAACCCTGGATCATAAATGATCTTGGTCTAAACAAATTGATAGTGTTGTATGTAAAATGGGAAGGGGTGTGTCACTTGTAAAAAGAATTGTAAAATATTTGCCTATGGATGTCAGTAGACAAGTTTTGGATGCTTTGGTTCTGTCGCAGCTTGATTATTGTTTGGTTATATGGTCGAGTGCTGCGGAAAAAGATTTAAACAAATACAAGTAGCACAAAATAAGGCAGCACGATGTGCACTGCAGAGCTCCTACAGAACCAGAGCCACTGACATGCTGGAGACACTGAAATGCTCCTACAGAACCTGAGCCACTGACATGCTGGAGACACTGAAATGCTCCTACAGAACCAGAACCAGAGCCACTGACATGCTGGAGACACTGAAATGCTCCTACAGAGCCAGAGCCACTGACATGCTGGAGACACTGAAATGCTCCTACAGAACCAGAGCCACTGACATGCTGGAGACACTGAAATGCTCCTACAGAACCTGAGCCACTGACATGCTGGAGACACTGAAATGCTCCTACAGAACGAGAGCCACTGACATGCTGGAGACACTGAAATGCTCCTACAGAACCAGAACCAGAGCCACTGACATGCTGGAGACACTGAAATGCTCCTACAGAACCTGAGCCACTGACATGCTGGAGACACTGAAATGCTCCTACAGAACCAGAGCCACTGACATGCTGGAGCCACTGAAATGGTTAACTGTCAGACAGAGGTCAACTTATATTTTATTAAATTTTGTCAGAGATATTACAGTGACTCACTCACCAGATATATTATCACAAAGGTTTATAGCGCAATATGCACAACATAACTATCAAACACAACATACAATAGAAGGAAGGTTTGTATTTCCCAAATCTAAATCAAACATGGGACAGAAAACAGTCCAGAGCCGTGATCAGCTGGAACTCTTTACCGGTTCACATCATTCAGGAAAATTGTCAAGTATATTTCAAAAGGTTGGTAAAAAATTATTTAAGTATTACAAAGTAAATTTGAACTGTGCCTGTGGCTATGTATGCACATGTTATTATGTACACTTATTTGTATTTACTTTTGTTTGGCCTTAGGATGGCGATAATTGGATGACCATTTTAGTTTTCACTTCATTTCACTGTAAATTGCATGAAATGATGAGCTGTTTTGTTTTGTTTTAATTTGTTGTATGTATGTTTATGTATGTTTTGAGTGTGTGAGGACCCCAGGAAGAATAGCCAATGCTCATGCTAGTGCTAATGGGGATCCTAATAAAGACATAGACATAGACATAGGATTCCCTTTTTTCATCTTTTCAAACATACTTTCAATACTGTGGGATAAATCAACATCTACTACAACTCCTTTTCATTTCATGCTGATAAACATAAATGCCTCTTTGGTTGCAACATTACCCTGCCCTTCCTCCTAAGTTCATGACCAGCAAAAGTATTTAATACTTCACGCTAAAGGCAAACCTGATATCAGAACTCCAGAAGAAGTGAGCCAAAGTGCAATTGGATCCAGACGGAGAGTTTTTCTGATCTTCTGAAATCCATGTTCTGGTTTCACTCTGGCTCTCATTCATCACCTTCATGTACAGTAGTTATTACCGCATGTGCATTTGGGATTAATATATTTGTGAATGGAAGCCAAAAGATAAAACAAAAAGAGACATCACTAGGGAGCGTTGTAATTGTTACCTCTGGGCTTTTGTATTATCAGAAAACCAAGATTAAATTCGACAATGACCCTGAACCATGAGTAATCCTCACACAGCACTGAAGGACCATCCATTCCCCTGTTGATATACATCTGCTTTTGCACAGAGACAATGAATGAAAAGCAGACAGAGTCTTTAACAATGACTGGAACACATCTGGACTCTTCATTAAAAGCACAATATGGTAAAGTTTGAAGCAATGTGGGATAATGGGAGTTGTAGTTTTCAGCTTCTCCCATTTAAGATTCCTTCAGTAAGGTTACATTAGAGCAGATATACACCAGAACATCAGCAGGAGAGGACTCTTTAAAGTAGAGACACTACATACTGATATACACCAGAACATTAGCAGGAGAGGACTCTTTAAAGTAGAGACACTACATACTGATATACACCTGAACATCAGCAGGAGAGGACTCTTTAAAGTAGAGACACTACATACTGATATACAGCTGAACATCAGCAGGAGAGGACTCTTTAAAGTAGAGACACTACATACTGATATACACCTGAACATCAGCAGGAGAGGACTCTTTAAAGTAGAGACACTACATACTGATATACACCTGAACTTCAGCAGGAGAGGACTCTTTAAAGTAGAGACACTACATACTGATATACACCAGAACATCAGGAGGAGAGGACTCTTTAAAGTAGAGACACTACATACTGATATACACCAGAACATCAGCAGGAGAGGACTCTTTAAAGTAGAGACACTACATACTGATATACACCTGAACATCAGCAGGAGAGGACTCTTTAAAGTAGAGACACTACATACTGATATACACCTGAACATCAGCAGGAGAGGACTCTTTAATGTAGATACACTACATTCTGAAATACACCTGAACATCAGCAGGAGAGGACTCTTTAAAGTAGAGACACTACATACTGATATACACCTGAACATCAGCAGGAGAGGACTCTTTAAAGTAGAGACACTACATACTGATATACACCTGAACATCAGCAGGAGAGGACTCTTTAAAGTAGAGACACTACATACTGATATACACCTGAACATCAGCAGGAGAGGACTCTTTAAAGTAGAGACACTACATACTGATATACACCTGAACATCAGCAGGAGAGGACTCTTTAAAGTAGAGACACTACATACTGATATACACCTGAACATCAGCAGGAGAGGACTCTTTAAAGTAGAGACACTACATTCTGAAATACACCTGAACATCAGCAGGAGAGGACTCTTTAAAGTAGAGACACAACATACTGATATACACCTGAACATCAGCAGGAGAGGACTCTTTAAAGTAGAGACACTACATACTGATATACACCTGAACATCAGCAGGAGAGGACTCTTTAAAGTAGAGACACTACATACTGATATACACCTGAACATCAGCAGGAGAGGACTCTTTAAAGTAGAGACACTACATACTGATATACACCTGAACATCAGCAGGAGAGGACTCTTTAAAGTAGAGACACTGCATACTGATATACACCTGAACATCAGCAGGAGAGGACTCTTTAAAGTAGAGACACTACATACTGATATACACCTGAACATCAGCAGGAGAGGACTCTTTAAAGTAGAGACACTACATACTGATATACACCTGAACATCAGCAGGAGAGGACTCTTTAAAGTAGAGACACTACATACTGATATACACCTGAACATCAGCAGGAGAGGACTCTTTAAAGTAGAGACACTACATACTGATATACACCTGAACATCAGCAGGAGAGGACTCTTTAAAGAAGAGACACTACATACTGATATACACCTGAACATCAGCAGGAGAGGACTCTTTAAAGTAGAGACACTACATACTGATATACACCTGAACATCAGCAGGATACAGAAACGTGAATCTGATATCTGACTTCCTATTGGACCTCACTCTACATTACATTATGTCATTTGGCTTTTATCCAAAGCAACTAGACATGCCTACGGGAGCAGTTTAGGGTTAAGTATCTTCGACAGCACTTGCTCTAACATTGATCATCAGATTGAATTACATTTTTTCCCTTTTGGCTTTGTCCATCTCTGAAAAGTACATATGTTTTGTATTCTTGTAGGAGCATGTCTCAATGTGTTCCTTCCTGGAGAAAACTTTGGAAAATGTCTCCATCACTCAAACTTTTGTCCTGGATTCAAGAATGTTGTTTTTCCTGTGGAGAGTCTGAAGTCACATTTTGTGAAATAAACCGTAGGATCAACTTGAGTAACCTCAGGAAGCAACGGGGATACAACTCTGCGTTTCCTAAAAGACACAATCAAGATTATTACATTTTCCAGGGAATGAAACGGAGGATGATTTAAATCTAATAACAATCATGTATCATTGATTTTACCCCCCTCTCAGACCAGACTCCATTGTAATAAAAAGAGATTTAGGAGTTTCATTTCCTCCTTAAGAAAAGCAAAAGCCCCATGATGAATTGAACAGTAACAATAGTGAGCTTGATTACAGGGCTTAGTTGAATACTCGATTCTGATTGGTCAATTTGGGACACTTCAGAGGTCAATATGACAGTAGACTGATGTTAAGCACTATAATGACTAAGGAGGATGAAGAGGGAGACAGAGGTGAAAAGACAGGAAGTAAACACTAACAGGAACACGGTATGAGTTCACTTTCTTAGAAGAAGCAATACGATCATTTTTAAGTCCATAAAATTATTTCAATTAATACATGGAGTCAATTCGTTAGTGTGTTTCGTATCTGGGCGTTTGATAAGCGGGATAACGTGCAGCGAGGCAGGCATTATTGAAAAAAGAACATCCGATTTAAATGTTGCTAAGCCACATTGTTTTCTTTCATTTCCACTGCATGCTGTAAACCTATAAACACTGTAAAAAAAAACTGTACATTTTTATAGTAATTATCATGTTTTTTTTTAAATAACTTGCAAAATCCTGTAAAATTAAAGATATTAACTATAAATGAACAACCCAAAACATTATTTTAAAGGTCCCCTATTGTGCAAAATCCACTTCTTCATGTCTCTTCCACATCAACATGTGTCCCCTCTTCTTCATGTCTCTTCTACATCAACATGTGTCCCCTCTTCTTCATGTCTCTTCCACATCAACATGTGTCCCCTCTTCTTCATGTCTCTTCTACATCAACATGTGTCCCCTCTTCTTCATGTCTCTTCTACATCAACATGTGTCCCCTCTTCTTCATGTCTCTTCTACATCAACATGTGTCCCCTCTTCTTCATGTCTCTTCTACATCAACATGTGTCCCCTCTTCTTCATGTCTCTTCCACATCAACATGTGTCCCCTCTTCTTCATGTCTCTTCTACATCAACATGTGTCCCCTCTTCTTCATGTCTCTTCCACATCAACATGTGTCCCCTCTTCTTCATGTCTCTTCTACATCAACATGTGTCCCCTCTTCTTCATGTCTCTTCTACATCAACATGTGTCCCCTCTTCTTCATGTCTCTTCCACATCAACATGTGTCCCCTCTTCTTCATGTCTCTTCTACATCAACATGTGTCCCCTCTTCTTCATGTCTCTTCTACATCAACATGTGTCCCCTCTTCTTCATGTATCTTCTACATCAACATGTGTCCCCTCTTCTTCATGTCTCTTCTACATCAACATGTGTCCCCTCTTCTTCATGTCTCTTCCACATCAACATGTGTCCCCTCTTCTTCATGTCTCTTCTACATCAACATGTGTCCCCTCTTCTTCATGTCTCTTCTACATCAACATGTGTCCCCTCTTCTTCATGTCTCTTCCACATCAACATGTGTCCCCTCTTCTTCATGTCTCTTCTACATCAACATGTGTCCCCTCTTCTTCATGTCTCTTCTACATCAACATGTGTCCCCTCTTCTTCATGTCTCTTCTACATCAACATGTGTCCCCTCTTCTTCATGTCTCTTCTACATCAACATGTGTCCCCTCTTCTTCATGTCTCTTCTACATCAACATGTGTCCCCTCTTCTTCATGTCTATTCTACATCAACATGTGTCCCCTCTTCTTCATGTCTCTTCTACATCCCTCTTCTTCATGTCTCTTCTACATCAACATGTGTCCCCTCTTCTTCATGTCTCTTCTACATCAACATGTGTCCCCTCTTCTTCATGTCTCTTCTACATCAACATGTGTCCCCTCTTCTTCATGTCTCTTCTACATCAACATGTGTCCCCTCTTCTTCATGTCTCTTCTACATCAACATGTGTCCCCTCTTCTCCATGTCTCTTCTACATCAACATGTGTCCCCTCTTCTTCATGTCTCTTCTACATCAACATGTGTCCCCTCTTCTTCATGTCTCTTCTACATCAACATGTGTCCCCTCTTCTTCATGTCTCTTCTACATCAACATGTGTCCCCCTCTTCTTCATGTCTCTTCTACATCAACATGTGTCCCCTCTTCTTCATGTCTCTTCTACATCAACATGTGTCCCCTCTTCTTCATGTCTCTTCTACATCAACATGTGTCCCCTCTTCTTCATGTCTCTTCTACATCAACATGTGTCCCCTCTTCTTCATGTCTCTTATACATCAACATGTGTCCCCTCTTCTTCATGTCTCTTCTACATCAACATGTGTCCCCTCTTCTTCATGTCTCTTCTACATCAACATGTGTCCCCTCTGTGGAAAGAGACTCTGAAAGTTTCAGGAACAAAGATTCTCTCTCTTTTTGATCCATTTCTATAAAAACCTGTCTGAAAATGAGCTGATCAGATTTTGGCCACTTTATGATGTCATAACGATGTGTTGTCTTGTGTAACCATTAGCCAATCAGCAACCAAGGTAACCCCCCCCCCCCCTTATCACCTGAATCTCCTCCTAGAGCACCATTGAGTTCTTTGTAATCAAATGTCTCTCAGAGGGGCGTGGGGAGGGGCTCCTTATTTTCATCTGAAGTAACAGACAGAGAATCAGCACTTTGAAACAGGGCTGAAACAGAGGGGATTATGGGTAATGCTGCAATGATCTGTTTGGTGTTTCAGCCAATCAGAGACAGGCTCTGTATATATCTGAGACCTGTAATATATTGATGAAAGACAGTATAATAGGGACCTTTAAGGTACATTTACTATATAATATTTACAGTGTTTTTGCACTTTCAGAAAATACATGCAGAAATACCTAAAATATCTATTTTGTTTCTGTAATTAAATATGTAACTCGTAATATAAAAGTGTATTACTGTTAAGACTTTAAGATATTTCTTTGTAATTTTAAGGTAAACATAAAAGTGTAAAATAAAGAAAATGTAAGTAAAACATTTGTACATACCTATAAACCTGCAGAACTATATATTTCTATTCCTGATGCAGTTTTCCTTCCAAATGACCGTTTTATGTGTTTGAATCTGACTCAAGAATGCGAGTATATTTCCTCCTCAGAGAAAAGGAAAGGCGAGGTAACTCATATTTACGACGACTGACGCAGGTTGCTCTGTGAGCGCAGATAGCAGAGGGTTTACGTCCCAGAGCTGCTTTAGTTTCACACGCTTTCTGCACCGGAGCCAAATGTGTCCACATGTTGGATAAATGTTGTTACCTGAAACACATGAGAAGCACTTTACTGCTCGCCCGTGAGGGACATGAGGTCATTTCCTGCTTCAGGTACGCTCTGCAAAGCTTCGGTTGGCATCATCTCTCTGGTGAAAACCACACATATATCAAGGAGAGAACACAAGAAGTACTTTTTAACATCATACAAAAAAGAGCGCATACAGCCAGAGGAGGTAAAAGTACTCTGATCTGGTACTTGAGTAAAAGTAGAAGTACTCAGATCTTGTTCATGATTAAAAAGTAGAAAGTAAACTCAGATCTTGTACTTGAGTAAAAGTAGAAGTACTCAGAGCTTGTTCATGATTAAAAAGTAGAAGTACTCAGATCTTGTTCATGATTAAAGTAGAAGTACTCAGATCTTGTAGCTTGAGTAAAAAGTAGAAGTACTCAGATCTTGTAGTTGAGTAAAAGTAGAAGTACTCAGATCTTGTTCATGATTAAAAGTAGAAGTAGCTCAGATCTTGTACTTGAGTAAAAGTAGAAGTACCTCAGAGCTTGTTCATGATTAAAAAGTAGAAGTACTCAGATCTTGTACTTGAGTAAAAGTAGAAGTACTCAGATCTTGTACTTGAGTAAAAGTAGAAGTACTCAGATCTTGTTCATGATTAAAAGTAGAAGTACTCAGATCTTGTTCATGAGTAAAAGTAGAAGTACTCAGATCTTGTAGTTGAGTAAAAGTAGAAGTACTCTGATCTTGTAGTTGAGTAAAAGTAGAAGTACTCAGATCTTGTACTTGAGTAAAAGTAGAAGTACTCTGATCTTGTAGTTGAGTAAAAGTAGAAGTACTCAGATCTTGTACTTGAGTAAAAGTAGAAGTACTCAGATCTTGTACTTGAGTAAAAGTAGAAGTACTCAGATCTTGTAGTTGAGTAAAAGTAGAAGTACTCAGATCTTGTTCATGAGTAAAAGTAGAAGTACTCAGATCTTGTAGTTGAGTAAAAGTAGAAGTACTCAGATCTTGTACTTGAGTAAAAGTAGAAGTACTCTGATCTTGTAGTTGAGTAAAAGTAGAAGTACTCAGATCTTGTACTTGAGTAAAAGTAGAAGTACTCAGATCTTGTACTTGAGTAAAAGTAGAAGTACTCAGATCTTGTAGTTGAGTAAAAGTAGAAGTACTCAGATCTTGTACTTGAGTAAAAGTAGAAGTACTCAGACCTTGTTCATGAGTAAAAGTAGAAGTACTCAGATCTGGTACTTGAGTAAAAGTAGAAGTACTCAGATCTGGTACTTGAGTAAAAGTAGAAGTACTCAGATCTTGTAGTTGAGTAAAAGTAGAAGTACTCAGATCTTGTACTTGAGTAAAAGTAGAAGTACTCAGATCTTGTTCATGAGTAAAAGTAGAAGTACTCAGATCTTATACTTGAGTAAAAGTAGAAGGACTCAGATCTTGTACTTGAGTAAAAGTAGAAGTACTCAGATCTTGTCGTTGAGTAAAAGTAGAAGTACTCAGACCTTATATTTGAGTAAAAGTAGAAGTACTCAGATCTTATATTTGAGTAAAAGTAGAAGTACCAGAGTGTAGGAATACTCTGTTACAGTAAAAGTCCTGCATTCAAAATGTTACTCGAGAAGTAGAAAAGTATTAGGATCAGAATATACTTAAAGTATTCATTGTGCAGAAAACTGCCTTTGTGTGTGTGTATAATTATATTTATATATGTGAGATTTGAAGATGATATTGTTGCATTTTACTGCTGTAGAAAAACCAAGATCTGACTGACTTTTTGGCAAATATATATAAATAATTTGACTCTTTTATTATGACTTAAAGAGTCCACTAGTATCATTTTTAGAGATGCATTTTCTTTTTAAAAGTAGCCAAAGCTGTTGTAAATATAATGGAGTAGAAATATGAAGAAGCATAACATCTAAAAAGTTAAGTACAAGTACCTCATGATGGGTGTTTCTGGATGTTTCAGCTAACGTGGTAATGTAATTCAAAAACACTTTGGTGCATGTGGGATTAAAACAAAATAAGGTTTATAATTGAACTCTTTTGTTTTTAAATGTTGTTTTTGGCAGATACAGAAAGGCCTGGGAAAATGTGGATGTTTGGTGGCGTTGAGTAATTTGATAAAGAACTGAAGACGGGATAAAAGGATTAGATCAGGGTCTAGATGAATCTTTAGTGTTGAAGTGATAAGATGACAGGAGGGATCAGAGGAGTTATTAAATCATGCTGAGGATTAAAGAGCTGCCAGAGAAAAGTTATAAAGCTGTCCTCACACAGAAATATTATATATCACAGAGATAAAGGAGGGAGGAGGGGAAGATTAAATACAAGAAATATAGAGAGGAAGGTGAAGAAATACTAAAACCTGAAGGGATAAATGAGAGAGGAAACGTAGAAGAAGGATCCTCTCCTCTCTGCAGATTTAAATCAACATGCAGTTAAAAGAGATGTCTCTGCCTCTCCCACTGTAAACACAATGCAACCAGTTAGTCCTTCCTTCCAGAGAGAGAGACGCTGGGTTTGATTATCCCAGGAAACAGAGGTCAGAGAAAACATCCGAAGTATTCAGAGTCTCTGATTCAACAAGGAGGGTCAAAAGTGTACAGGAAGATGGTGAGGAAGGAAAAACAATGACTGTTCTTTACCCTTTTTACACTGAAGAGCCGTTTGTGAATATCTTTTACAACAACAACAACAACAACAAAAGAGGGGTGCAGGAATGAGTTCCACTACCCTGAAATGTAAAGTGACCGTGCTGTAGTTCCTTTATAGATCAACATTAGCCACCTTTAGCTTAACGGTGGAAACGTGAAGTCATGTGACCGTGCTGTAGTTCCTTTATAGCCCAACATTAGCCACCTTTAGCTTAGCGGTGGAAACGTGAAGTCATGTGACCGTGCTGTAGTTCCTTTATAGCCCAACATTAGCCACCTTTAGCTTAGCGGTGGTGACGTGAAGTCATGTGACCGTGCTGTAGTTCCTTTATAGCCCAACATTAGCCACCTTTAGCTTAGCGGTGGTGACGTGAAGTCATGTGACCGTGCTGTAGTTCCTTTATAGCCCAACATTAGCCACCTTTAGCTTAGCGGTGGTGACGTGAAGTCATGTGACCGTGCTGTAGTTCCTTTATAGCCCAACATTAGCCACCTTTAGCTTAGCGGTGGTGACGTGAAGTCATGTGACCGTGCTGTAGTTCCTTTATAGCCCAACATTAGCCACCTTTAGCTTAGCGGTGGTGATGTGAAGTCATGTGACCGTGCTGTAGTTCCTTTATAGCCCAACATTAGCCACCTTTAGCTTAGCGGTGGTGACGTGAAGTCATGTGACCGTGCTGTAGTTCCTTTATAGCCCAACATTAGCCTCCTTTAGCTTAGCGGTGGTGACGTGAAGTCATGTGACCGTGCTGTAGTTCCTTTATAGCCCAACATTAGCCACCTTTAGCTTAGCGGCGGTGACGTGAAGTCATGTGACCGTGCTGTAGTTCCTTTATAGCCCAACATTAGCCTCCTTTAGCTTAGCGGTGGTGACATGAAGTCATGTGACCGTGCTGTAGTTCCTTTATAGCCCAACATTAGCCTCTTTTAGCTTAGCGGTGGTGACGTGAAGTCATGTGACCGTGCTGTAGTTCCTTTATAGCCCAACATTAGCCTCTTTTAGCTTAGCGGTGGTGACGTGAAGTCATGTGACCGTGCTGTAGTTCCTTTATAGCCCAACATTAGCCTCTTTTAGCTTAGCGGTGGTGACGTGAAGTCATGTGACCGTGCTGTAGTTCCTTTATAGCCCAACATTAGCCTCCTTTAGCTTAGCGGTGGTGACGTGAAGTCATGTGACCGTGCTGTAGTTCCTTTATAGCCCAACATTAGCCTCTTTTAGCTTAGCGGTGGTGACGTGAAGTCATGTGACCGTGCTGTAGTTCCTTTATAGCCCAAAATTACACACTACTTTGTGTGAACTACGTTAAAGCTGTTTCTCTTTCATTTATGAAGCCAGATTGAGTTGCAAAACGTAATTTCTAACTTCATACTCTTCTCCAGAGAGACGTGGCTCATAGTATTTGTAGTAATTCACTGCCAGTGACGTAGTCGTTACACATCTGTCTCAGGTTCGTTTCACTTTATGGTTGTTTTGTGTCTTTTTAATTCATATGTACATCTTTTTGTATATCTGTGTAGTAGTTTTGTGTCTCTTTATGGGCTTATCGTGTACCTTTGTAACGGCTTTGTGTCTCTGTCTACATTTTCGGTCTTTTTTTTTTCATTGTATGCCTATGTCATTTTAGATATTCTTTTTGTGATTCTTGCCTTTTTTAAGTCTTTTTGAGTCCCTGATTGGTTGAAACGTGTCTCTAAGAGTGACAGTGGGCCCTAATACTTTTGGCCCATTCATAAATCCACCCAGGCTGTTCAGTATCTTCTTTAAACTTCCAACACAAAACTATTATTAATCATCAAACTGAATTACACATGAATTCCATATAAAAATGGTCCACAATGAACCCTTTTCTGGTCTTTTTAAGCTTTTAATATCGTTATTTTCCATATTTAGAAAGTTAATTTTAGACGTTTTATTAATTCCTTATTTAAACAATATTTCCTCTCCACTAACACAGGAAGCTCCGCACAAAGAGTGGACGTTTCAGAGCAGAAGCAGTCTATTTCAGGAGAGACGAGGGTCAATGAGACAGTATTTCTGTCCTAATCTGATTATTTTATCCCTTTATTAACCCTCTCTCCTTCTCTGCATGTATTTCTCTCCTCTCAAACTTAAACTGTCCATACGTCTACATTAGAAACAACAGGAAACAATAAAAACCAGCTGTTCCTCAGTACATTAACCGTGTGAAAGATGGCGGTCCAGACGTGGAAGTGACGCAGCTGTTGACTCGTTGTTTATCAACCCATGGTGCAACAGGAACAGGAAGTGAAGATGTGTCCAGCTGATAGGCGTGGGAACCGTTCCCTAAACAATGTCCTCCATTTCTCCCTGTGTGCATGAGGGTGAAAAACCTCATCAGGAAATCTCTTAAAGTTGTAATTAGCTTGGTGGAAGAACTCAAAGCTAAAATTAGAAATACTACAGAGTACAAATACTCATTAATAAGTAAATCTGCAATGGAGCGAGTTACTAAATCTATAAAATAAGAGTAATAAGGACATTGTTATTCCAGAAATTGTAGGGGGGTAAAAGTTTAACGTAGCACAATGTGGAATAACTCAATTGAAGTACCTACATTAAGTAAAAGTACTTCAGAAGCCATAAAGACAATTCCTCGTTATCATGAGGTGTTGGTGAACTTGTAAACAATGAACAATTAAACCCCGAGGCTGCAGCTGTGACATGTTGGTTTCCCAGAAGAAAAGATGCTGTTTAGCGTCTCGAAGGTGAAACAAAGGTGACGAATCGCTGACGGGACGCCATTCACACTTCCTGCTATTATCTTTGAAACACTACTCCATCATTTTCCTGTGAAGGACAGCCGCGTTCGTCATTATAGCTTCACAATAGTTACAATATAATCCAGTTGGGACTTAAAGGGAGTGGGGAACACAGGGATTTTAGGCTCTGCAGACCATTTACATGCACGAAAACCAACACTACAGGAGAGGGAACACTAAAGAAAGCAGAATAGGGCCTCTTTAAGATCCTCTGACTGATGGTAGGAGCCCCCTCCTCTCTTTATGACTAGTTATGGTTTTATATAAAGAGTAAGAACTGTGTAAATCAGGCAGTTGTTCCCTGAAGTGTCCTTGACACTCATTATATCACTATTTGAGTAATTGAACTAATAACAAGAGAATGACGTCATGACCTTCCCCTGTGACCTGCAGTCGACCTGATCGGAACCACAAATAAACAAAACTTGTATTTGTAGTCTCCTAAAGTTGACATGATGTCCTAACCCGGTTGACTTTACCACCCTGTGTGTGTGTGTGTGTGTGTGTGTGTGTGTGTGTGTGTTGTGTGTGTGTGTGTGTGTGTGTGTGTGTGTGTGTGTGTGTGTGTGTGTGTGTGTGTGTGTGTGTGTGTGTGTGTGTGTGTGTGTGTGTGTGTGTGTGTGTGTGTGTGTGTGTGTGTGTGTGTGGTGTGTGTGTGTGTGTGTGTGTTTGAGGATGCGTTCTATATTATGTTTGTGTCGTTGTTACTAATTCAGTCGTGTGTGTAAATCAAACAGACAGAGGAAACAAACGATGAGCTTCCTCCAGGGATTTATTTAAAACGTCCTGTCAATGCTCTGGACAACACACACACACACACACACACATACACACACACACACACACACACACACACACACACGTTGTCTGTCTCTGTGTTGACAGGTCTGAGGAGTTTGTTTCCTCGAGTCAAGTGTTAAACACAACTGACCGATGATGACGTCAAACACACAATGTTGTCAAACTTACATAACACTGAATATCTAGTGTTTACAGTTGTAATGTAAATAAAACATTTGTTATTGTTTATTTAATTATTGGATGTTCATTTTTAGATATATGCGTATTTGGTTGTTTCACCTCTTTCTGTCTCGTGGCTTTTGTTATTTATGAGACACTTTTACTGTTGTTTAGATTCCAGGACACTGTGTTTATTTAACGTTTATAACACACACACACACACACACACACACACACACACACACACACACACACACACACACACACACACACACAACACACACACACACCACACACACACACACACACACTGGCATTGCTTAACGTTGCACAGACGCTGGATCTTTAACAGAATATGTCACGGAGAAACGTGGTCACAATCCCAAACAAACAACAAGTGATTATGAAAGTAATTACAGAGGGTAGTGTGTCGTCAACAGGAATGAAAGGGGAATGCTTTTAATTTGAAGAGGGTTTTACCCAGGGGCAACCATTAAGTGGATACAAGGTGCAGGATGCTAAAGTCCGGGATGCAGCTGTGAGTCACTGCAGTTGTTTGAGTCTGAGAGTAACATTACGAGATTAAAAGCCATCTTTGTTTTCCTGCAGAAACAACGCAGAGGAAATTAGACTTTTGGAAAATGGTAACGTGTTGATGCAACGCAGAAATCCACAGCCTCAGAGGAAGAAGTGTGTGTGTGTGTGTGTGTGTGTGTGTGTGTGTGTGTGTGTGTGTGTGTGTGTGTTTCTTCTCTCAGCAGCGTCTTTTAACCTGTTGAGTTTTTAAACCCTGCTGACAAGATGTAATCCAGCCAGACGCCATGATGGATCATCATCATTTATCACATGATTACTCGCTCAGTTTCTGCTGAAAATATACTGAAAAGCTTGTTTAATTACCCTGCCACTTGGAATCATGTCTAAAGTTACAGTGGAGGTTGCATTTAAAAACGTTTACACTTCGTAATGTTGTGTTTTCTACACGGAGGGATTCATGTACAGATTTACTGGACGAGGTGCAGGGGGAGAGCCTCTGTTTGAGCTGACTGTTAGCATTTCTTGATGAATAGTAAATCAAAGACTTGCAAAATTACCACAAAGACAACAACAACAAATAGACGTCAAACTGCTTTAAAAAGACACAAAACGCCCTAACAGAGATGCAATATGATCAAAAAGTGATGCAAAACCACCAAATAAAGACGCGAAACGCAAAAATAATGTGTTTTATGCTCTTAATGTCTTTCATTTTTGTAAAGTGCTTTCAATTGCCTTGTGTTGAAAAGTGGTATATAAATAGCCTTGCCTTGCCTTATACTGAAATAATTTAAATGTTCTTACTTTCCACAGTTTAAATCGTGTGATTAAACCTATGGATTCAACCCAACATTAAACAGTGTTTTCTCTCTCCTCCTGCAGTGATCGAGTGTGTTCGGCCTTCTTCTGTGTATCTCTGCACACGGTGAAGATCAGGCGGAGATGATGGCGGCAGGAGGAGTCGGGGGGGTGAAGTCTCTGCACATCCTGATGCTGGTTCTCCTCCAGCAGCTGTGGTTTCAGCCAGTAACCAGCACCACTGAAGAGCCCAAAGCCTGGAGACAAACCGGGCCCAGACTGCAGCTCTCACACTCAGGTAGGAAGCAGGAGGCAGAGTGTTTAGTCCTCTGTCTTCACCATTTGTGTGGGCTGTCCCTGAAGGCAGCATCTCCCTGGTCAAATGAGATTTCTCCGTGTGATTTTGCAACCCAGTCTCATGGCATTTCGTGTTCACCAACACGATTTTTAATCTATTGATTCGTGTTCACCAACACGATTTCCCACTTTTTTTCTTGTTGCACAGCACGATTTTAAAAGCAATGTATTTCTACTGGTAATGTGTTTCGTGCCTGCAGCACGTCTTTTTCTTCGGTCGGGTCGTGGAAGACCGGAAGCTGTGTGGTTCATAAAAACATGTTCTTACTCAATATCAAGCCACAATTATTGCTTTTATTTTAAATCGTATAATTTCTGACTTTTGTTGCCGTCTGTGAGGAAAATAAATGGGGCTCAGAGCCTCAGGATACTGAAATCTGTATTTTTTAAATCTTTTTTTCCTTCTAATTTGTTATTCTTTTCAAAATAACACACTGTTATTTACTCACCAATAACACACAATTATCCTTGCTTTTATTTATTGGTTTAATTCCATAATCTCGGGCTTTTTTGGCGTCCGTCAGGAACTGAATTTCAAAATAAAAATAACCGGAAACAGACGTAGGAGTTTAGGATGGCCAAAGACACTACACAAACGTTTCTGATTCTTACACGTTTAGTTCAGTAGGATAATCTCCACATGTTAACACCACTTTATGATTTCTGAAGTAAAAAGCTAATGTTGGGCTATAAAGGAACTACAGCACGGTCACATGACTTCACGTCACCACCGCTAAGCTAAAGGAGGCTAATGTTGGGCTATAAAGGAACACCAGCACGGTCACATGACTTCATGTCACCACCGCTAAGCTAAAGGTGGCTAATGTTGGGCTATAAAGGAACTACAGCACGGTCACATAACTTCACGTCACCACCGCTAAGCTAAAGGTGGCTAATGTTGGGCTATAAAGGAACTACAGCACGGTCACATGACTTCACGTCACTACCGCTAAGCTAAAGGAGGCTAATGTTGGGCTATAAAGGAACAACAGCACGGTCACATGACTTCACGTCACCACCGCTAAGCTAAAGGAGGCTAATGTTGGGCTATAAAGGAACTACAGCACGGTCACATGACTTCACGTCACCACCGCTAAGCTAAAGGAGGCTAATGTTGGGCTATAAAGGAACTACAGCGCAGTCACATGGCTTCACGTCACCACCGCTAAGCTAAAGGTGGCTAATGTTGGGCTATAAAGGAACTACAGCGCGGTCACATGGCTTCACGTCACCACCGCTAAGCTAAAGGTGGCTAATGTTTTAGGGGTTTAGTGCTTTGCTCAAGACTCCTCTTTAGCTACCAATCCACTCTGTACTTAACCAGCGATCCTTCATACTAATACTGCCACCCTTATATGGTCAGACTGGGTTAGGGTTGTTTATTAGCACTTGTTGTCATAAACATTCTGCATGCATTTCAATTGTTTAATGCTAGCACATTAGCATGGCATAGTTTTTAGGTGGCCTTGCTAGCTATTAGTTATTGTTTGTACCGTCAGAATTAATCAGCACCTACTCTAAACACCCCTTGTAGCTCTTGTGCTGTGTGTGGTTTTTGTTGTTGTAGGTGCAAAAGTTGCTGTTTTAAACATAAAGACGTCTTCTGTGGTGTTTAAAACAAATATAAAAAGATTAGCATTATTAGAATTATGTATCCCCCTATGAGCGAACAAACACGTGGTGCAGTTTTTGATAAAGAAGGGATTTAATGACCACATATAAAACAGTTTTGGCTATGTCTCTGTGCTTTCTTTGGGCCCTTATTAGTACAAACCCAATCCACTGACTAAAACAGATTAAGGACGATGTTTCTTTCTCCAATTAATGTATTTTTAATGCTTTTGAGCGTCACCCATTCAAACACTTTACGCCTAATTTATATGTTTAGCGCCCCATTTGGACATCGACATTAATCATGAATGTTATCCGTCATAGTATTCCTCTGAGCTTTAGCTTAAACACACAAGAATTCAAAATAAATTGTGTTTTTGGGATTCATTTGAGTCATTAAACCGTGAAGCTGTTTGTGCTCAGCTTTGAGAGTTTCATTTTCACAACAGAGAGCGAAAGCAGCACTATCTTTCTTTGAGTATTTTCACGAGGGCGTACTTTTACTTCCTTCTCTTACTTATTGAATCTTGAATCTATCAGTTTACATGCCAATTTATTCAGAGCAGCTCTGTTTAGTACCTTACAATGACAATCTGTAGCATTAAGGTTAATTATAATCCTTCAGTTTAGAAAATGTCTAAAATGTCCATGTTTTTCTACATTTTTAAAACATCTCCCTGGCGTCTGTCGTGATGACATTGGCTCATGTTACTTTACAGAAAGGATTTTCCACAATGAGATCACATCATGCTCCATTTGTCGATTACGAGCGTGAGATAGAAGATTCATTTGTCACACAGAAAATATTACAATCTCTGAAATCATTCCATACTGATTACATCTCCCAAAAGGTCATCTATCAGACAGTCGGACACAGTTGGAGGAGATCTTGGTGGAGTATAAGAAAGAATAAGAAGATAAGAAGTACTTTATTGATTCCAATTTGGGATTTGTTTGTGTTTTTAGCAGATAAAGAGAGAGGTATTTCTCTCGGGAGTCGGTGAAAACAGAGCAACGATTGGAGAGAAAATTCCCGGCAACGATTAAGCTTTTGAGGAATGAATTATGTTTCAACACACCGTCTAAATTAGGTTATATTATTAAATCCCTGTAGAAGTCCCTGGTGGTGGTTTTACTTCCAAAAAAGACGAGGAACTTGGAGGGAACACAGGGATTTTAGCCTCTGCAGACCATTTACATGCACTAAAACCTAAAGGCAGAGCCGGCCCGACCCATTAAGTGACATAATCTCCCGATTTTCGCGGGAGACTCCCGATTTCATAGCCCTCTCCCGGTTTCCTCCCGGGGTCATATGTCTCCCGCATTTCTCCCGATTTCTGACTAAATCAGATTTACTCAGGACTGTTTCCACTCGGACTTTATTACAGCTACACCATTGTTTGGTTTCCATGGTAGTGCGTCTCTTTAGTAGCGTGCGCAACTAGATAGTCACAGAAAAACAGAACAAGAATCGACAACTCGACCCTCTGCTCACTCCTTTCCTGGTCCAGCCCACACATATGCTCCATCAAGGATGATGATGCTACGGGCCGCAAGGCATTGCACTCAGAACTACAATAGGCATGTTAATGTTAATCTAACAGCTCCGGCGATCCACTAGCACCCCCCCCCCCCCCCCCGGTGGTTTTGAAATGCTCCCAAACTGTCAGTCGGACTCAGAGTTTTTGAAGATGGACATAAGAAAATGTCTTTCTTAAAAAAGACGACAATTCTCAAGTGGTGGTTCACACAACAATCCCAGAGCCACCACCTGAGCCAGGTGAACAAGGTATGTAAATGTCAGTAAACTTCCAAGATATGCGAACATGTAAGCAAAGCATAAATTACAGCTACGTTGTCGTTACTTTGCGGGGGCAAGCTAAACCGTTAGCAAGTAGCTATAGCTAGCCAGATATATTAAATAAACACTTTGTCATACAATCTAAATGTAATGTTTTTTAGCGTTACCTGGTGATTTCAAAGAAAGCTCTCTGGGAAATGTTGACTTATTGTTCGACATGAAGCTAGAAGCTACTTTACAGTACACAGTTGATCCTGAATCCTGTCAGTTAAAGTGTTTCATAGTTATCTTAGCTAAGCATAAACCTAGCACTGAAATATATGGATGTTATGTGACAGTATTTCTGAGGAAAAGTCAGCTGAAATGGTGGCATAGTTGCCACTGCGTGTCGACAGCATGTTTGAACGTATTTGCAGCAGTACATGTGGCTGTTTGGCCACTGACGTTGCCATAACAACACCTGAAATTAAATATGCAACCTCTTTTTGTGACAGATTTTTGCATTAAATTATAATTCTTATGAATGATATTCCAATTGACAGCAAGTTTTTATGTGAACATTATGAGATGGACAGCCAGAGGGAATAAATGAAAAACAGTTATGAAATACTATATGACAAAACAAGAACACAGTTTAAGTGATTTGTAAAATATCCATAAAGAAAAATCTGTTTACAGTTCTGTTTCATCTGGTGTTGAGAGATGTATCCATAGATCTCTTAATTTTGCTCTCAAAGTGCACCAGATTGAATCTTTTAACTTCAATATTTAAAAAATCTTCCCGGGGAAGTATGCCCCTAGAGGAGGTACGGTCCACGGTGTTTACATGCTTATTTATACAATATGTGTGCTTGTGCTAACATCATAAGACAAAAGTTGGTTCTGTGATGTGTGGAGTGAGAACGCACTAGAGTGAGGGGGGCCCCCAAGCCAAAGCCCAAAAGTCTAGGGCCGGCCCTGCCTAAAGGACACACTATAGGAGAGGCAACACCCTAAAAAAGCAGAATAGGGGCCTCTTTAATAAGTCAAATCTCTCTCTGAGAGTGGAACATAAAGTTTTTCGGATGTTAAAGAAATGTTTGTGATGAAGTTTTGTTTCCTTTTCCACTCTTGCTTGTTTTTGTCTTCCCGTAATTGTTGTCCCTCGAGAGCATGTGAGCTTTTTCCATTTTCCCTAAATAGTCTGTACCTCATCATGTCATCGTGTGTGTGTGTGTGTGTGTGTGTGTGTGTGTGTGTGTGTGTGTGTGTGTGTGTGTGTGTGTGTGTGTGTGTGTGTGTGTGTGTGTGTGTGTGTGTGTGTGTGTGTGTGTGTGTGTGTGTGTGTGTGTGTGTGTGTGTGTGTGTGTGTGTGTGTGTGTGTGTGTGTGTGTGTGTGTGTGTGTGTGTGTGTGTGTGTGTGTGTGTGTGTGTGTGTGTGTGTGTGTGTGTGTGTGTGTGTTATTAACAGTAGCA
>CM053260.1:29974035-30021535 GCA_028583405.1 Pogonophryne albipinna
GAATGTTTTCCTATCTGACCATGGCTGTCCTCTGTCTCCTGCTATCTGTATTTTGCGCAGTATATCTCTGAACGATGGTGATTCCACTGTGCAAATGTGTAACATTTCCTCTACTATGAAAGATGCTACAAGCCTGTCCATCTCTGCTTTGGTTACCGGTCCTCCAAATTCAAATTTTTGCTGCTTCGGGGTCGGCGGCGGCGCACTCACAACATCCTCACTCTGGGTTCGGGGGTCCTTAGCTATTAGCTTCACCTTAGCATGTGTTCTTTGCAGGTGCTTGTTGAGGTTTGACGTGGTGTTTCCAGCAGTGGATAACAGCTTCTGGCCTGGACACAGTTTGCACCTCATCGTCACATTCCTGTCTATTCTTCAGACGAACTCAAAGTAATGGACAGACCTCCACCCCTCGAAAGTTATCGCTGACTCAGCCATGTTTAACGACGCTGAAGTTGGCTTCCGATTCAGAGCATCCGATTCTGCAGTTAAGGGGAAAGTTAAGGGACATTTAATTTACAGCGCTGAGCGAACAATCCTCCGTGTTTGAACCTCTTAAATCGCTGCATAGCCGATTTATCTGGACTGGATTATCCCAGAGGGTCTAAAGATTATTTATAACCCAGTTTGAGATTTGTGAAACCTTTATTCTATTTGTGAAAATACAAACAAGGGAGATTTCAGTGCTTTTTTCACATGTAGACCACATTAGACCAGGTCCTGATCTAAAACCACTTTACCTAGACTCATCAAATCTGGACTGGATTATCCCAGAGTGTCTAAAGATTCTTTATAACACAGTTTCAGATTTGTGAAACTGTGTTATAAAGAAAATACAAGAAGGCATAAAGGCTTGCCCAGCTGGGAGGTTCCCTCTCTGATCCTGATCCTGGCTGCTGCAGCAACCTCAGCCTCAGAAACCCCTCTTGTCTGTCAGTGTGATTATGACTGATTTTTAGTAAGTAACGAAGTAACGCGTGTCGGGGCAATGTTAGTAACTGTAGTGTGATTACTGAATTATAAAAGTAGCGCGCTACACTACTCCGTTACAGACAAAAGTAATATTATTACAGTGACGCGTTACTTTGTAACGTGTTACACTCTGGTTATAAATAACATCCAGTTCACATTCCTGCAGTCAGTGATCAGAGTTCATCGTCCTCTCTATCGCTTCTTACCATAAACAGCATCATATGAGGAGGAGTAATACTCCAGTGTGGTCTGAGGGTCTCTCTGAGGACCCTAAATATCCTCATGTGTCCTTTTAGAAGCCCACACAGCCTGCATGAGTCTCTGTTTAGAAGGTCATGTTTTCTTAATGTTAATCTCTCTGTTAGCAGAATAAGATCAAAACTACTTGCCCGATGTTCATGAAACTTGGTGATGGAGTGTAGATTAAGCCAAGGAATAACCATTAACATTTTGGGATGGATACCTGCATTATTTATCACTGTTTGAATCTCCTTTGCGTAGCTCTGCGCTGTCGGGATGTTCTAGATCTAGTCCTCTAATGTACTGACAAAGCGTCCACAATATTACGTGGCTCTTATCACAGTAAGATTAGTTATAACTCCTTTTGAATAACTTGTTTGCCTACTGACTTAGTTTAGCATCCCGCTATATTAAGAAATAAAGAATATAATCCGTTTTAAACACTGAAAATACATCAAATCAGTTCCCTTTAAGAAACAAAAGGCATTTGTATTTATAAGCTTCTCTAATCTCAAGTGACCAAAGATGTAAGTAACGGCTGTTAGTCAACGAGGTGGGAAAACTCCTTCGTGTCCAAAAGCTGGTTATATTATCAGTTATAGATTTTTTTAAACTAATAAAGAAAAATAGAGACAGTAGGTTTAAGCCTCATGAGAACAACTTGGATTCATGTCTGTTAGTAAAATGTTTAAATTGTAAAGCAGAGTTAATAATCCATGTCTATGCAGAACACAGGAAATGTAAATTGAGAATATTCTGCAAACCCTCACAAAGCAGCTGAGTGTTGAACACGCGTCTGTTCTCCGTCTGCTAACACTAAGGAAACAGAAACATATTCATACAATGGAAAACTAATACCTGTCTGATTTCACATTGTCTGCGGCTCATGTGTTTGTCACGCATTCTTTAAATTCTTTAAAAGCTCTCTGCGTTTCCTGTTCCTGTGAGTCTACGGTTAAATAGAGAGCCAAAGTCCCTCCCGTTCCGGTGATCCACCATGGCACCTTATTTCGGATTTTTTTTTATTGAAGTCAATGGCGAGAGAGAAATTATCTTTCGATCCCGTTTGAATCGTGCCATGAATTACACATATGATGTTTGTCAATCTTTCATCTTAAAAAATAATTTCCAAGTAAAAAAAGTTTGTCTTAAAACTGTTGAAATAAGACTAGGAAAGATACGCAACTAGAAAGACTACAAATCCAAGAGTCGGGTAAGGGATGTCATAATTTATTCCCCCGACTAACTCCCCTTGTGTGTAATAGCAGCTCTCAACATGCCCAGACTTGGAGTGATTTTCTCCTCGCTTAATACTTTTGTGTTAAATGTGACGGTCATCTTGGTGTTGGTGACGTGTGTGGTGCGAGACGGGAGTTGTAGTTCATTGAGCGGTTTCACACAAAAACAAGTGTTACTTCACAGTTTTACGACAACATTTTTTTTTCTTGACTTTTTATCTTTTAAATTGACAAACATCATATGTGTAATTCGTGGCACAATTCAAACGGGATTGAAAGATAATCTTTCTCTCTCCATTGACTTCAATACATAATTTTCCCGAAATAAGGTCCCATGGAGGTCCACTGGAAGGGGAGGGGCTTCGGCTCTCTATGGGATCCTGTTGTGGTATTTTTTAAATACTTCTTATTGACTCTCCTATGTCTGTTATTGTGTTTTATATAAAAATTGTAAAAACGAAAGTCTTACATGCTTAAAAGTAATGTTTGGGAAATAATACATATTTAAATGAGTTTAATACTTAAATAAAGATGTTCTCAGAGCAATAACAATTTAACTAATGTGCAACCATCTTTAAAAATGCTGCTATTTGTTTTTCCAGAGATGTGTACTTATTTGATTGTATTCATCTGGTCTTTCTTCTTCATTTAATATGGACTTATGCCGTTTATCTGCACTGTCCTCTTGCAGTAACACTGCAACACAGGGTTTCTGATTCTGATCCTGACGTTTAAATATCAGTTAGGGATCCGGATAAAGAAGCTAAAACTATGACACCGAGTAAAGCTGGCAGTAAATTGCGAGTCATTATAACTGAAAGTAAATACATCCGCCAGCTCCATTTCTCCCAACAATAAACCCCAATGGCTCCTGGCAGGTTATATTCAGGATAAGTAAATGTGACCTGAAGTAATTTCTCTGTCTGAGGCATGAAGTCTTTATGCTGAAACGTGATATAATAAATGCCTGCTGCAGTTTTCTGTGTCAGGGAAACTCTTTAGAGCTCGCTGGAAAAGCATCAAAAACATTTAGTGGGAAATGATCCACACACACACACACACACACACACACACACACACACAACCTTGAAGTCTCTTGGAAACACTGCAGAAAAGGCCAAGATTCAGCAGCAAAAATGACATGGTAAGGAAAAGAGTGTGTGTGTGTGTGTGTGTGTGTGTGTGTGTGTGTGTGTGTGTGTGTGTGTGTGTGTGTGTGTGTGTGTGTGTGTGTGTGTGTGTGTGTGTGTGTGTGTGTGTGTGTGGAGAAGTGTAAAGTAAAACCGTGAAAGGATAAATGCTGAGTTTTTAAGAGCTCTCATTATTCTCCGTCCTTCAAATAATCCTCCTCATTTATCTTCTTATTTCTTCTACTTGGAGAAGAATAAATAATTTCATAATGCATCAGGTTTGTGCATGAAACATCTGCTCTGTCTACTCCACATGGTTCTTATTTTGTAGACATAAGACACATGTTTCAGTCTATTCACCGTGCTGTAGTTCCTTTATAGCCCAACATTAGCCACCTTTAGCTTAGCGGTGGTGACGTGAAGTCATGTGACCGTGCTGTAGTTCCTTTATAGCCCAACATTAGCCACCTTTAGCTTAGCGGTGGTGACGTGAAGTCATGTGACCGTGCTGTAGTTCCTTTATAGCCCGACATTAGCCACCTTTAGCTTAGCGGTGGTGACGTGAAGTCATGTGACCGTGCTGTAGTTCCTTTATAGCCCAACATTAGCCACCTTTAGCTTAGCGGTGGTGACGTGAAGTCATGTGACCGTGCTGTAGTTCCTTTATAGCCCAACATTAGCCACCTTTAGCTTAGCGGTGGTGACGTGAAGTCATGTGACCGTGCTGTAGTTCCTTTATAGCCCAACATTAGCCACCTTTAGCTTAGCGGTGGTGACGTGAAGTCATGTGACCGTGCTGTAGTTCCTTTATAGCCCAACATTAGCCACCTTTAGCTTCGCGGTGGTGACGTGAAGTCATGTGACCGTGCTGTAGTTCCTTTATAGCCCAACATTAGCTTTTTACTTCAGAAATCATATGCTGTTAATATGTGGAGATTATCCTGCTGAACTAAATGTGTAAGTATCATAAACGTTTGTTTGACACAGATTATTATCTACCCAAAATCACACGGAGAAGTCCCATTGTACGAGAGAGATGCTGCCTTCAGGGTCTAACACAGAAATACCACATCTCTGCACCGCTCTTTAACTAATTGTCTTTTATCTGAAGATGATCGGCAGGTTGAAGGGACCCTTCACTCCTCTATGAATATGTGGGGTCCCTCATTCTGGTTTTTCGTTAGCTTGTTAATAATGATGATTGAAATGTGTAAAACTCCTTTGAGACACTTCAGAGCTAAGGAGAACACGAATGAAAAGTAAAGTAGAAACGCAGAACGAGTGAATGTGGTCTTTCATGTCTTTTCCACATCTTCAGGTTTATTAAAGAGGGAACAAAGGGATCGTTCTTTGTGTCTTTAGTTTCTTACAGTACACCACAGAGCAGATGTTCAGAGACAAGTGAGGAAAAGAAGAGGTGAAGTAATGGGGAGGAATTTGGGGGTTGAGATTTAGTCAATGAACCAGAGAGAGAGGAGGACGTGGGTGGGCTTTGGGCAGCAGAATGAAAACAGAAGAGGGTTGAAGGAGTCAGTGGAGAGGGGAGATGAGTTTTTAATTGCTGACACCAAGTAGAAGCATTCATCCAGAAAGACTGCATTGGTTCTGTTAAACGCAACATCATGATTATATAATTATAAATGGTTTTGCGTTGCTTTGGCATCTGACAGGCCTTTAAAACACATATCAAACTCAAACTCAAGGCCCGGGGGCCAAATCAGGCCCTTGGTGGATTTAATTTCGGCCCGCAGGATAATTTCTAATAACTATTAGATCTGGCCCGCCGGTATATTGCACGCACACCTTCACTCCATCCTGAGGGTCTCCTCAGCTCAGAGCCTGAGCCCAAACATTGATGACCTTGCACCCAAGATGAGATGCCAAGTATCTGAACTAGCATCACAGAGCAGCACACTGAGTTTAATGGATGTTTCCTTCTGCACTTTCTCTCTCACGACAACAGGGCATGTTTGGTTTGTTCTTTGAGGGAAATAGTTTTGTTGAAGCTGTTGTTGGCCTGTGGGAAAATGTACTCATAAGAAATGACTCTGGAAAAGCTGCAGATAGAGCCATAAGAAATGAATGCACCTGATTATTTAATGTTTAATGTTGTTTTTATAGGCAATAATGTAAGCTTTGTTAGTTCCAGGTTTAATATGTGCAATAAGTTCATTTCAATACGTTTTGCAATAAACATTGAACCAGTCCGGCCCTCGACTAGTACCCATTTTTTTATTTTGGCCCACTGTGTATTTGAGTTTGACCCCCCTGATCTAAAAGCATCGATCTGTTACTGAAAACTGCACTTTCTGGAACAAATGTCATCTTTTTTCTTGTGTCTTATTCATCACGTCTCCAACAACCCACATTGTTTAATTTACGGGGTTGTTTTCAGTCTGAATGCCGGCTAATGCTAAACCTTTTTATGACATCATAGTGGTGTGAGTGTGCTTCAACGGTTGAACACAAATGTTCCAAAACACATGCAGATGAGTGTTTTGTGCTTCTTCAGCGTTTTGTTTCTGCAGCTTTTAGCAAACGCTGCCAAGTCTCCTCAAGTTGCTGAATGTTCTCTAAACGCTGCATGTGTTGTCAAGTTGCTGAAGATGTTTCTTCATGTGGAACATTTGTGTTTTTATATCTGCATCCTTCTGAAGCTGCAGCGTGTTTCTCTTAATGGAAATGTCTTTGACCGTTGTAGCGCGTTTGCACCTTTCGTCATGTATTGATTTTCACATAAGTTATTTTTGCAATCTGTTGTGATTCCCACGTCGTCAAATACGGATGTTTGGTTGCAAGGTTTAGTAAAAGATCCTCGTTTGGGTTTAAGTAACAATTTTTGTAGGTTAAATATGTGATGGGATGTACCTACATGAGTTAAAGCAAGTAAATGTAGACTTTAGGTTTCACAGTTTACTCTATTTGAATGCCTGGGACATATTTTTCTAACTTTCACTGTAGGTTGAGTTGCCTAAAAGTTAAATAACTTAATGTCAGATCAGAGAAGGGTAACAGAAGAGGACTTGTGATGAAACCATGTTCTGGAGGTCTTGTTTTCGTCTTTCAGAGATGTTCTTTGGTTAAGCAACACTATTAACTGGCACAGAATAAAACATATGTGCGTGTTGGGGGACAGCTGGCCATCAGATGCAGTGTTCAAAGAGACCGTGTGAAGTTATGCAGGGTTTTCAGGGTCAGAGCCCTGCAGAAAGGCCTGTTCAGACTCACTGCGGACAGCCCGGATTGGACCTCTTTTTTAATATACTTTGGGCGTTTTTTCATAGCACCATTTTGAAGCCTTACTCAATTCAATTCATGCAAAATGGTTTTAGGAGGATTTGTGTGCTTTTTAAAAATTGGTCAGCATATATTGATTTCAATTTAGCAAATATTGCATACATACGATGTAAGGAAGAATAGCAGAGAAGAAGAAATCCTGTAGCATCCTTTTGTTTGACTTATTGATATGGTTGTTATCTCTTTACTAGAAACAGTGGGGAGCTCTTTAATGCACATAACCTCCTGCAGAAGGAAGCTATTCTGAAATAAGTGAATCTATCAAAGCTCTTTATCCAAGTTAAATTATGGGCATTCGTCAAGTTTCCATGCAGACAGCAGTCCAGAGTTGAAGGGAGGGAGTGATGGTAGGAAAGAGTGTTAGCGGTGTTAGCGTTTAGCTAAACACACAGACCTGTAGGTTATTGATACTCTCACATTTAGAGGCGCTGACCCAAACTGTTGGACGTCCTTTACTTCAGCGAGCTGCTACTGGATCCTCCTGAAAACAAACAGCAGAGAGAGAGAGTGTTTAGACTGGAGCTGAAACACGAGCAGCGCTTCAATCAGGATAACTTTATTTACAGAAACATGAGAACGTCTGGACTGTGGCTAGCAGTTAGCAGCTATTGGAGCAGCTACATATTGTAAATAGGATGTTTAAAAATGTCTAGGATAATATCTTTTATGGAGGTAAAATCTTAATAAAAAAGCTCACGGAAATAAAAAAGATAAGAAATGAATGGACCAAATATTTAAGATTAAAAAAATAAAAAAATGACAGAAAAAAATGTAACTTAAAATGAATTAAGTTACCAAAAACATTAAATTTCCCCCCAAGAAATTGAGCAAAAAATGTCATCTTAATAATAATTGACCGAAAATAGAAATCAGACATTTTTCTTGAAACAAAAATACAATCTTAAAAAAAGTTTTTAAAAATATGAAATGGACAGAAAAATGTTGATAATAAATGTAACAAAAATCATAAAAAAACTGGACTGAAAAATACATTATTTTAAAAGAAAATTGACCAAAATATAAAATCTTTAAAGCAAAATAATTGACAGAAAAATATTATCTAAAAATAAAATAAAAATGCACCGAAAACATAAAACAAAATTGACCAAGAAATCAAATCTTAAGAATATTAATATTACAAGAAAAACGAAATGTCAAGGAGGAATTTCTTTAAAGTCTTCAACTGAGACGTGGTTGAATTAAATGTTTTAGTCCGGATGCTTCCATGTGCTGTCAGACTCAGACGTCGCTCCCTGAATTCACTGAATCAACAAACAGAGTTCACCTTCAGGAATGATCTGTTACTCGATCCCTCGCTCCGGTTACCGGGAAAACAACACGGACCACAAAAGCTTTAAAGAGCTGAGACAGGTCCAATCAAGGTTTTGTGTTCAAGAACTTCATTCACTCCTGATGCTCGTTAATTTGCACAGAAACAAGTGCACGTCTTTCTCAACCGTTGATGTCCTTGAGCTGTGTCACTTTACTGTCTCTTTGACGCATTTTCCTTTCATATTTTGTCCATAACTGTCTTCATACGTGAGCGTAAAACTACATCAACTGCAATCTGTTATACAAGATAAGATAAGATGTACTTTATTAGTCCCAATTTGAGAACATTTCTTGTTGTTGCAGCAGCCTAAAACAAAACAAGGCATTGCACAAATTAATAGAGTAGAAATAAACAATTCTAAAATAGAAACATCTCAAAATAGAAATAGAAATTAACCAGCATTAGAGAGCAAGACAAATATACGGATGGAAATCTATAATCTGTCTGACAAATAAAACACTATTGAAGTTCAGTTAACACAATATAAAGAGGGATATTGTTTACATCAAGTGTGCAAGGAATGGAATATATATATATCTCAGGCAAAACAAATGCATTTTGAGTTGACTCTCCAACTGAATACTGTTAGGAGCTTTCCTTAGTAAGCTTATAACATTCAAAAGAGCGTGATAAAATAAAAACATACAATTAAAAACATATACAAATACGACAAAGGTAAGGTGTGTGTGTGATAAGGCTAAAGGGGAAACATTAGAGGCTATTCAAAGAGCTGCTGATCGGGTAATATCATTCATGTACAGTGGGGCAAAAAAGTATTTAGTCAGCCACCAATTGTGCAAGTTCTGCCACTTAAAAAGATGAGAGGCCTGTAATCTTCATCCTAGGTACACTTCAACTATGAGAGACAGAATGAGAAAAAAATCCAGAAAGTCACATTGTCTGATTTTTAAAGAATTTATTTGCAAATTATGGTGGAAAATAAGTATTTGGTCAATAACAAAAGTTCATCTCAATACTTTGTTATATACCCTTTGTTGGCAATGACAGAGGTCAAACGTTTTCTGTAAGTCTTCACAAGGTTTTCACACACTGTTGCTGGTATTTTGGCCCATTCCTCCATGCAGATCTCCTCTAGAGCAGTGATGTTTTGGGGCTGTCGCTGGGCAACACGGACTTTCAACTCCCTCCAAAGATTTTCTATGGGGTTGAGATCTGGAGACTGACTAGGCCACTCCAGGACCTTGAAATGCTTCTTACGAAGCCACTCCTTCGTTGCCCGGGCGGTGTGTTTGGGATCATTGTCATGCTGAAAGACCCAGCCACGTTTCATCTTCAATGCCCTTGCTGATGGAAGGAGGTTGTCACTCAAAATCTCACGATACATGGCCCCATTCATTCTTTCCTTTACACGGATCAGTCGTCCTGGTCCCTTTGCAGAGAAACAGCCCCAAAGCATGATGTTTCCACCCCCATGTTTCACAGTAGGTATGGTGTTCTTTGGATACAACTCAGCATTCTTTCTCCTCCAAACACGTCTAGTTGAGTTTTTACCAAAAAGTTCTATTTTGGTTTCATCTGACCATATGACATTCTCCCAATCCTCTTCTGGATCATCTAGATGCTCTCTAGCAAACTTCAGACGGGCCTGGACATGTACTGGCTTAAGCAGGGGGACACGTCTGGCACTGCAGGATTTGAGTCCCTGGCGGCGTAGTGTGTTACTGATGGTAGCCTTTGTTACTTTGGTCCCAGCTCTCTGCAGGTCATTGACGAGGTCCCCCCGTGTGGTTCTGGGATTTTTGCTCACCGTTCTTGTGATCATTTTGACCCCACGGGGTGAGATCTTGCGTGGAGCCCCAGATCGAGGGAGATTATCAGTGGTCTTGTATGTCTTCCATTTTCTAATAATTGCTCCCACAGTTGATTTCTTCACACCAAGCTGCTTACCTATTGCAGATTCAGTCTTCCCAGCCTGGTGCAGGTCTACCATTTTGTTTCTGGTGTCCTTTGACAGCTCTTTGGTCTTGGCCATAGTGGAGTTTGGAGTGTGACTGTTTGAGGTTGTGGACAGGTGTCTTTTATACTGATAACGAGTTCAAACAGGTGCCATTAATACAGTTAACGAGTGGAGGACAGAGGAGGCTCTTAAAGAAGAAGTTACAGGTCTGTGAGAGCCAGAAATCTTGTTTGTTTGTAGGTGACCAAATACTTATTTTACCGAGGAATTTACCAATTAATTCATTAAAAATCCTACAATGTGATTTCCTGGATTCTTTCCCCCCATTCTGTCTCTCATAGTTGAAGTGTACCTAGGATGAAAATTACAGGCCTCTCTCATCTTTTTAAGTGGGAGAACTTGCACAATTGGTGGCTGACTAAATACTTTTTTGCCCCGCTGAAAATGATGATTGTACATATACGCACACCTTGGTGCAATTGTAGATTATTAGGAGTTCATCTCAATTCAACTTAAACAGATGAAATGTCATGTGAAAAAAAAGGTATGAATGTATTTTATGTGGATAAATTGTTTTGCAATAATATAAATAATATATATAATATAATAGATAGATGAACTCAGACAATTGCTAACAAACATCAGGTAGGATTTTCTCTGAAATGGCAAGATGGGTGGGAAGGGGGATGGATGGGGTGGCATGGGAAAGGGATTCCCTATATTTTTAATTTCTTTGTCTTTTCTTTTTCTTTTTGTATCGTCTATATTGTCTATATCATTTGTATCTGTGTATATAAGTCCCTTTCTGAGGGCAAAAAAAACAACAACAAAAAGTTGGTCACAAAAAAAATACGACAAAGTATAAAAATCGTCTAAAAGTAAAATACTTGTTCCACTTACTCCAAAGGTATAAATATTATTGTTCTCGTACTCCCTGTGCTTCAGCTGGCTCTGTCAACCGCTTAGAGATGTCCCGCCCCTTAGCCTATCACGTACAATGTGTTGGAGCGCTAGCCAATAGGAACGTGAGTGTTCCATTGTGATGTCACTATGTTCCGGAAGTAAACAAAGGAGTCCAATGGAGGGCAGGGAACCACCTCCACCCCCGCTAAAGTTTTTGAGAAGGTGGTCCGTCCCCACATCGTCTCATCCCTCCTTCCCGGTCTGGACCCCCACCAGTTCGCCGACAGGGCCAACAGGTCCACGGAGGACGCCATCGCCACAGCTCTCCACTCTACCCTGTCTCAAGAGTAGGGGGAGCTACGCACGGATGCTCTTCGTGGACTTCAGCTCTGCATTTAATACCATCCTCCCTGACAGACTGGTGACCAAGCTATCAGTCCTGGGAGTATCCCATTCCTTGTGTCTATGGATTAAGGACTTCCTGTCTGATCGCCCCCAGAGAGTGAGGATTGGCACCCACACCTCCACGTCCCTCAGTCTCAGCACCGGGTCACCACAGGGCTGCGTGTTGAGCCCCCTACTATACGCCCTCTACACCTATGATCTCGTCCCCGCCCACACCAGCAACTCCATCATAAAGTTCGCTGATGATACCACCGTGGTGGGCTGCATCTCAGGGGGTGACGAGACCGCATACATGAAAGAGGTGGAGCAACTGCTAGCGTTGTGTAAAGTAAACAACCTGCAGCTGAACAAGCTGAAAACCCAGGAAATGATCATTGACTTTAGGAGGAAGAAGACCGTCATGCAGCCCCTGTACATTGATGGAGGCTGTGTGGTGAGAGTCTCAGTGATCAAATTCCTGGGCGTTCACCTGGCGGAGGACCTGTTCTGGAGGACCAACACCACGGCAACCGTCAAGACGACACAGCAGAGACTCTACTTCCTGAGAATACTCAGGAATTACCACCTCAGACAGGACCTGCTTGTGTCCTTCTATCGCTGCGCCGTGGAAAGCATCCTCACCTACTGCATCTGTGTGGTTCCTCAGCTGCACAGCCGCAGAGAGGGGTGCACTTCAAAGGGTCATCAACTCGGCCCAGAAGATCATCTGGTGCCCCCTCCCCTCCCTGGAGGTACTGTACAGCTCTCGTTGCCTTAAGAAGGCAGTCAAAATCCTCAAGGATCCACACCACCCGGGTAACGAGCACTTTGGCTGCGCTCAGGCAGGCGCTTCCGTACCATGTCTTCCCGGACAAACAGACTCAAGTTCAGTTTTTTTCCCAGGGCCATATGTGCACTAAACGCTGCTAATATTTAAATTATATAAGCCTTCCGTGCAATACGAGGGGAATCGTGCAATTTAATTATTTATTTATTTATGTACATATTCCCTATCATGTCTATTTAAGTCCCATTTATTGTTTTTATAGTGTCTTGTTGTTTTTATATTGTCTTGTTGTTTTTATATTGTCTTGTTGTTGCGTGTTGGCACCTTGAGTTCATTGTAATTTCGTTGTACCTGTACAATGACCAAATTAAAGATCTATCTATCAGAACACAGGGATTTGAGCCTTTGCAGACCATTTACTGTACATGCACTAACACAAATGGAAAACCCCAGAAAGCAGAATAGGGACTCTTTAAAGCCATTGTGGGGTTGCGTGACAATCTCAATAATGTATTAATCCTCTGAGGACAACCACCGAGACATTTTCCATCTGCTTTTTTCCTCTGAAACTGCTTGTTAAGTCTTTAATTGCTCTGGAAACTCTTACTTTTATACATTTAACTCTTTAAAACAGGTCGTTCTGCTGATAGCAGCGACTGTCGCTCCACTTTTAATTGTCTTTCTTGCCTCCTTCTGTATTTTTCTCACACATACTTACATTTAATCTATAAAAGACTTTCACTTGTGTCTCTCTTCTGTTTGTTGTTACCAGAAAGCCAACCCGCTCTAAAGAAGCTGCTGTCATGAGTTTACGGTGTAACATTTCTAATATGCTTTCCTTTTATAGACAGTAAAGCCTTCAGTTATTCCAATGAACTCCAGTGCATCGATGCCTCGTGGGAAAGTAAGATGTTTGCTATTAGGGTAAATTGCTAAGGGCTGTGTTCTTAAGAAAAAAAAGAAAGTCATGTTTTGGTGGAGACTCGTGCAGAGAGACTCCTTCTCCTCTCAGATGGACAGATGTGATTTGGTCCTGATTTCATTTGGATTTAAACAAGCGATCTGTTCCTTGCGGTCTGTAAAGTGTTAGCACGTGCTAACGGAGGAAATGTGTTGCAGTGTGAATCTGAAGAAGCACATGAAACACTAAGAAACAGCAGATTGTGCTTTTCTCTTTGGGATGAGAACATATTCAGGTCAGAGTGGAACAAATGGGTGTTTTCCCTTTTGCAGAAACTCCTAAAAAAAGGTAAATATTGTTATATTGGTGCAGTTTTTGTTGGTTGTTCGATTTCATTGAGTGCAACACATTTTAAACCACAATTAGTTTTGCAGATAAATTCAATATATTATTAAACTGGCTAAAAAGAGAAGATTGTAGTAGAGAAACTTTAAATGACTTGCATCAATATGTAAATATGTAAAATACAACAAACCAAACAAATAAAATGTTTAAATTAAACTTTAAAAATGAAAGAAATAACAAAAAAAGTAACCCCCCCCCCCCCAAAAAATGTTATTAAAAAAAAAAAGACAAAAAAAACAAGTTAATGAAAATAAATGTACCCTAAAATAATAACAATAATAATAACATTTTTATTAAAAAAAGCTTTAACTGAAAAAGAAAATCGTTAAAATAAATGGACCAATAAAAAACGTTAACAAATAGAAATTAACCGAAAAATGGAATCGAAAAAAAAAATAATTGTAAAAAATGTTGACAAAAAGAAATTGATCCAAAAAAACATTGTTGACCCAATGTTGTTACAATCTTTACAAAAATGACAAAAAAAATCATTAACCCAAAAATAAAACCCTAAAATAAAATTTGCCAAAAAAAAATGTTGACAAAAAAAACCATAAAAGATAATGTTGATACAAAAACAAAAATGTTGACAAAAAAATAAAACCTCCCAAAAATGTTTGCTGAAAAAATAAAATTGACCACAAAAATCTATATCAAAATAAACTGAAAAATATGATATAAAAAACATTTGGTAAAAGTCCAGCAGGATAAATGTGACTCTCCCCACCCTTGACTTGCATCCTCAGCGAACTCATCCCTTCTGCCTTCATTTAGAAAATTATGCAGAAACCTCCAGCTTCGCTTTAATGCTGCAGTCTCTATAGTGACCTCCAGTCTCTGAGTCATGTGATCGTTCGACCCATTCATCCAATCAACCCCCAAAACGTCCAGACTTCCACGCTGCTATTCTACCATTGTAACTCTGGGCATGTCGTTATGACGAAGATCGGTTTACGTTGTTGTTTGAAAACCAGCTGCTGTTGGTAATTATGCAAATGTCGATATCAAGCTCTGTCCAATTATCTGGGGTTTTGTTCACTGGTGCTCTTTTTTGCACTTTTTTGAGAATTCCTTTATTTAAAACATGACGATAATCATTGGATTACATTAAAAAACAAACTACTTATGATTCTGTGGGGGAAACTTCTGAAGCAATTAGAGTCAGGACTCAGATACCTCATTCACACCAACGGTGTTTCAGGGCCGGTTCGGAGCTGGAGCTTGAAAAGCACCAGGTTTTCCTGTTCACACCGCAGTGGAGCAGCATCTTAGCTCCGGAATCCGGTTCGTTTCAAGCTCCAAAAAATGGTCCGGCTAGAGCAAAAGCACCGCAAACGTCACGCTTACGTCGAGGCGGGGGCAGGGGCGGGATCAACTCCTGAACAACAACAAAAAGCCGGCGTTTTATCCAGTTTGTACACAACGATGGAGAAACTTAACAAGCAACAGTGGTCCACTGAAGAGACCAGCTACCTACTGGGAATCTGGTCTTCCGAAGAGGTGCAGAGGAAGCTGGAGCACAATCGGCCATTGTTGTTGTTGTCGGTGTGAGCTGTGAGGGGTTTCCGCACGGTTTGGCTTTATGAAGCAGGCACGCAAACGGTTACGTCATGACGCAATGACGCAGCACCAGTCGGACTCTGGGCAGTGTGAAAAGAGCCGGAGCTAAACTGAAGAACCGGTTCTGAACCTGAAAAACTCTAGCACGGCGCTTGAACCGGAGTTGCGTTGGTGTGAATGAGGTCAGAGAGACACGAGGAGAGCTGGAGCTTTGATGGCAAACACTGACGGTTTATTTGGAGCTTCGGCCGGAGAATTCACAAGACATGCCACGGTCTGACCACACGGTTGAGATGCCACAATTCTGAAGAACTCTTCTGTAGCTCCAGGTTTTAACTAGTTCAGAGTGTAATAATCAACATTCTTTATCAGCGAGACGAAACAAATATGGACCCTGAATCTAACTAGAGCTGTCGTCCATAGGAAAGAATGTGCGCCAGGGAACCTTCGTTACCTCATGTCAGCTTGTGCTCTGTCATAGACTGGCAACAACAATGTGCCCAAGCTGCCCCTCCTCAAGAGAGATAGCAGCGATACCCCAGGCCGTAGACCTATGCTGTGGGAAAGGAGAAAATGATGAACTGGGTCAAAGGTTGAATACCTAAGCAAATGATTCCCCAACAGACTCAAGGTGTATCTACATCAGACACAGTACATGGTGGACTTTTGGTCATTTTGCTGTAAAACTCTTGCAACACGTGGACAATTATGAAGATTTCTGAAGTTATTTTAGATAGCTATTATTTAGAGGTTGCAATGGGAATGTTTACATGTCAAAACACATATCAATTAAACCGTCATTTTCATTCAAAGGACCTAAACAAAAGGCCAATAATTTCAGATATAGTCAGAATGAATTTACTTTTTCTATCAGTGAGTTCAGAAGATCTCCAGAGATATCTGCCAGCTGACACACACACACACACACACACACACACACACACACACACACACACACACACACACACACACACACACACTCGTAGGCGTTGGCGGTGTGTTTTAATGTCTCTGGTATTTGACGGGAGAGCAGACAGGACGTCAGCTCTTATCTAATCTTTTTTTTTATCGGTCTTATCTTGGGGGAGATAACCTCTCCTCCCTTCACTCCCTCTCAGCAGGGGGGAGATCTCTGTCACGTGTGAAGATGTTTTGGAGGCCATCATTTGTCCAAAAGAATTCCACGGTTTCACTTTCTAAAATAGCTAAAGGGAGGAAAATCATTTAACTCTTATCTTCATATACAGTGGGGCAATAAAGTATTTAGTCAGCCACCAATTGTGCAAGTTCTCCCACTTAAAAAGATGAGAGAGGCCTGTAATTTTCATCCTAGGTACACTTCAACTATGAGAGACAGAATGGGGGGAAAGAATCCAGGAAATCACATTGTAGGATTTTTAATGAATTAATTGGTAAATTCCTCTGTAAAATAAGTATTTGGTCACCTACAAACAAAGAAGATTTCCGGCTCTCACAGACCTGTAACTTCTTCTTTAAGAGCCTCCTCTGTCCTCCACTCGTTAACTGTATTAATGGCACCTGTTTGAACTCGTCATCAGTATAAAAGACACCTGTCCACAACCTCAAACAGGCACACTCCAAACTCCACTATGGCCAAGACCAAAGAGCTGTCAAAGGACACCAGAAACTAAATTGTAGACCTGCACCAGAATGGGAAGACTGAATCTGCAATAGGTAAGCAGCTTGGTGTGAAGAAATCAACTGTGGGAGCAATTATTAGAAAATGGAAGACATACAAGACCACTGATAATCTCCCTCGATCTGGGGCTCCACGCAAGATCTCACCCCGTGGGGTCAAAATGATCACAAGAACAGTGAACAAAAATCCCAGAACCACACGGGGGGACCGAGTCAATGACCTGCAGAGAGCTGGGACCAAAGTAACAAAGGCTACCATCAGTAACACACTACGCCGCCAGGGACTCAAATCCTGCAGTGCCAGACGTGTCCCCCTGCTTAAGCCAGTACATGTCCAGGCCCGTCTGAAGTTAGCTAGAGAGCATTTAGATGATCCAGAAGAGGATTGGGAGAATGTCATATGGTCAGATGAAACCAAAATAGAACTTTTTGGTAAAAACTCAACTCGATGTGTTTGGAGGAGAAAGAATGCTGAGTTGCATCCAAAGAACACCATACCTACTGTGAAACATGGGGGTGGAAACATCATGCTTTGGGGCTGTTTTTCTGCAAAGGGACCAGGACGACTGATCCGTGTAAAGGAAAGAATGAATGGGGCCATGTATCGTGAGATTTTGAGTGACAACCTCCTTCCATCAGCAAGGGCATTGAAGATGAAACGTGGCTGGGTCTTTCAGCATGACAATGATCCCAAACACACCGCCCGGGCAACGAAGGAGTGGCTTCGTAAGAAGCATTTCAAGGTCCTGGAGTGGCCTAGCCAGTCTCCAGATCTCAACCCCATAGAAAATCTTTGGAGGGAGTTGAAAGTCCGTGTTGCCCAGCGACAGCCCCAAAACATCACTGCTCTAGAGGAGATCTGCATGGAGGAATGGGCCAAAATACCAGCAACAGTGAAAACCTTGTGAAGACTTACAGAAAACGTTTGACCTCTGTCATTGCCAACAAAGGGTATATAACAAAGTATTTAGATGAACTTTTGTTATTGACCAAATACTTATTTTCCACCATAATTTGCAAATAAATTCTTTAAAAATCAGACAATGTGATTTTCTGGATTTCTTTTTTCTCATTCTGTCTCTCATAGTTGAAGTGTACCTAGGATGACAATTACAGGCCTCTCGTCTTTTTAAGTGGGAGAACTTGCACAATTGGTGGCTGACTAAATAATGTTTTGCTCCACTGTATATAATTATATTTCTAGAAAATAATCCAAATACATTTTATGTATTTGTAATCATAATTTAGAAATTAAAACTAAATATAATAAACAAAATGAGGCAAATTAATTATTTTCTTTGTCTTGTTTTTTGTATTGAACTGTATATTTTTACACTTTAAAATGTGTGTATTTTCCTTATATTTTTTTATTGATACGATGTTAAAACATTTAATATCATAAAATGAAACTGCGACCCTTTTTAAATACACTTTTTACAGATTAATAGTCAAAAAAAGAGATTTAAACGGAAGAAATGACTAATTAAAGAAATACAGAGCCCAAAACAATTATGAAATAATGAAGAAAACCTCTACAGCTTAATTAAAAAGGAAATAAACCACGAGTTGTAGCGCTGATAATACGGTTATTCTTGTATTAAATCATCTTGCTGAATGTGTTTTAAAACAGTTCTGCTTCTCTGCTGTCAAACTGGAACCAAGAGTGCTTTCATTAAAATAACCGCTTTCAAGCAAGAACTGAAACACTTTAATGACTCAATAAGCAGCTTCAGAGGACACAGAGCGGTCTGCATATTCAGCTGGGAAGAGGTACTGTGTGTGTGTGTGTGTGTGTGTGTGTGTGTGTGTGTGTGTGTGTGTGTGTGTGTGTGTGTGTGTGTGTGTGTGTGTGTGTGTGTGTGTGTGTGTGTGTGTGTGTGTGTGTGTGTGTGTGTGTGTGTGTGTGTGTGTGTGTGTGTGTGTGTGTGTGTGTGTGTGTGTGTGTGTGTGTGTGTGTGTGTGTGTGTGTGTGTGTGTGTGTGTGTGTGTGTGTGTGTGTGTGTGTGTGTGTGTGTGTGTGTGTGTGTGTGTGTGAACATGTGGTCACACTGTATTGTGTACACACCATTTTAATGAAGCAAATCCAGTTTAATCACCTTCCTGATTGCTCCCTGCAATCCGTGTTCATGCGGGGAGCAATCAATCTCTCTCACACACACACACACACACACACACACACACACACACACACACACACACACACACACACACACAGAGAGAGATGTTAGACAGACTCATATGCACTCCTCTTTTCTTCACATACCTTCTCACAGTGAAAGAAAAGTGTTTCCATTGGTCTCTGTCACTCTATATCTCACACTGACAGTCACACACTCTATCTCACTCTCTCTCACACACACACACACACACACACACACACAGACAGACAGACAGACAGACAGACAGACAGACACAGACAAACACACACACGCAGAGACAGACACACACACACACACACACACACACACACACACACACACACACACACAGACAGAGACAGGCAGACACAGGCAGACACAGACAGGCAGACACAGACAGGCAGACACAGACAGACAGACAGGCAGACACAGACAGACAGACAGACACACACATACACACACTCACACTCACTCTCTAATAGGTGTGTGTTTCAGGTGTTGGGCGCGCTCCCAGCTCTCTCAGTTCATCTGTTCTGCCTGAAGAGTTTAACAAGTGTTTGAAGTTATTCAAAGCTCTCTCTTCTTCTCTCACACACACACACATACACACGGACGGACGTTCACGCTCACTTTAGTTTCCGCTCTGGTCGAGGTCTCTGTAAATGATCCAGTTGATTAGAGGAGAGTGAAGCTGCTCCACGTTAACATGATACTAAGTTAGAGTTTAAATCCCTGTGTGCTGAAGTCAAACTGAAAGAAGAATAAAAACATCTCCTAAATCTCATGTTAAATAATACTCTTTTATACATCCTCTGCTTATCTTCTCACACTCTGAGTAACACTCCACATACACAAAAGGTAACATAAGGGCTTCACAAAAAGGTTAGGCTAACCCTAAGATTTAAAATAATAAATACAAATAAATTAAAAATAAAAAAATCTATAAAAGCATAAGAAGTTAAGGTAAAAAGAATAAATGTGCAGCAATTTGAGTTGTTTCCTTATGTTACGTGCTGGAAAACTCTAATCAATTGTTATTTTAGCTTTACATTGTGTAGAGGTCGTGACCCTGACCCCTCGACCAATCAGCTTGAATCCAGATCCCTGCTGACCAATCAGATTTAATCACCATTCAGTTGAATTACATCCAAACATCCAGACTCTGTGAATCTGTCACTCATTGAATCCTCATCAGCTGACTGACTGATGGAAAAGCAGCATGGGACTTTTTGTTGGGAAATCTGACCGAAAGTGATTTTTGCATTTTGTTTAGTGATTAAAGTCTGAATTCTGATGTTTTTCGTAAAACTATAAAATAATTAGTTTTCTTGAAATTCTGACTTTTATTTAAAGAGGACCTATCATGCAAAATGCACTTTTTTATGTCTTCTCTACATAAAGATGTGTCCCCGGTGTGTCGGGGAACTCACGCAGCGTCAGCAAATAAAACCCTCTCTCTTTTCCTCCGTACCCAAATCTCTAAAAACGGGGAACAACGGAGCTGATCCAGATTTGCGTCCGATAGGACGTAATATCTGAAATGTGGACCCACGGCCCAATCAGAAACGTTGCTATCAGAAACAATGCCCGACTGTTTTGGACGTAATATGGTCGGTGTTGACATTAGCATGGCTAACACTCAGAGCTAACCTGTACTGGAGAGCATGTGTGTGAAGAAGCAGGAAGTAAAAAGGAACTCACCTTGTGGTATAACCGGCAAGAGAGAAAGCCTTTGAGCTCCAGACTGTTTCAGAGAGAATCCTTGATAATCCATGATATGGCGTTTCATCACGGCAGTATCTGCCGGTAGAATCTCCCGCATGAGCAATGCATAAGCTCCGCCCCTTTTTTTTCTTTCTTTTTAAGCTTTATACATAAAATCAGCACTTTTGAAACAGGAAGTGAAATGGAGGGATATGAGGCATGGCTAGAATGGGTGATCTGTTTGGTATTTTGAGCAAAACACTTCATAGACATGTTTTTTATATATTTGTATATATTTGAGACCTATGCTATTGCCTAAAAATAGCATGACCTTTAAGTTTCGTAATTCTGACTTTTTCGCAGATTTCAGATTCTAATTTCTGAATTCTGTCTTTAAATTGTGGAATTCTGATTCACATTTCTGAATTATGACTTTTCACAGAATTATGATTTCTTCTCAATATTCAGATTTCAGATAATCTTGGAATTCACAATATTGGAAATTCTGACCTTTTTATTTCTGTGATCTCTAACAAATGTTCACGCGTGGCTCTAAATCCTCTTCTGTAACCGGGCAACTTTTAGTAATAATAATACATTTTATTTATAAAGGCGCCTTTCAAGTCTCTCGAGGTCGCCGTTCTGCACACAAGCTCCAGATTTAAAATGAGAGGCTGGGCGAGGGGCAGGGATCCCGGCGAGAGTTTCCCACATCAGTCTCGGAGAGAGTGGCGAAGGCCCTGGCCACAGGCTCTGGGGCCGTCACATCATTTACACAAAATGAAACCTAAGTTTTGAGTTAAAACCTGTAAATGTCAACATTTATTCCGTTTTGAAAGCATTATAAATTGTTTTAGTAGCCCACATAATGACACCAGATGCTATAAATCAAACACGATGAAAGAAAGGGTCATTCATTTTTCTTGTGATGAGAATGTACGAAACCATTTATAATATTTTTGAGGCAATTAGACCTCTTAACGAGTTCAATTTAACTCAAGGACAACAGGAAGGTTAGAGCTTTTAGTGATTTATCTCCGAACGCTTCACTCCGTTGATGTTTTCACAAACTTTAAGAGCATTTTCTCGAGGTTTCGCTCACTTTGAAACATGTGGGAGGTGAACCAAATGATCAGGGAAGGTAATGGAAGAATATTCGGTGACGTAAAGCGTTTCTCCCTCTCAGTTTTTCCCAGAGAGCTCTTTGAGATATCTCCCGCTGAGTTTCTTTCATCATCGCTTCATGATGGATGGGATCTGTACGACAGCTCCTTAAAGTCAAACCTCTTTATTGTCTGCAGCTCAGGGTCAAACCGGGCTCCTCTCTCTGATGAACGGACTCTCGCTGAACATCTCACAAAATACTCCTGGGATCTGTCCTGGTTTCTGCGTAAAGAGAGGAAGCTGTTCTGTGATTTCTGCAACTCAAACACATATTTAAATGTTCCGTTTTGCATTAACATCCACATGCATGAATACAGTACAGTAAATATATTCCTAATCGTCATTTCATTGTTTATATACTGTATATTTTCTACTTTTTAATGCTGCTTTAATTCCATGTTGAGATATTTCAATTCTAGTATTGTGTATTTCTACTCTTTCATTTGTACTTATGTGCAATGTCTTGTTCTGTGTTGTTGTTTTTGATGCTGCTGCAGCGCAAACATTTTCCAATTTGGGATCAATAAAGTACCGCTTATCCTTACCTTATACAGTATATATATTTATGTCATTTCCTTTTGACCAGATGACATACAGCAGTCTCAGCATGCCATTATTTGTTGTGTGCCAATCAAGTGTTTGTTGGAGCAGTCATGTGATCACATTGTAACGTTTTAAGGTGTATTATAACCAGCTTTTGCAACAATACCTGATGGTACTGAGCAGAGTTTAGCCCGAGCAGCGATGGGCAACCAGCAGATTGTGTGACACACACACACACACACACACACACACACACACACACACACACACACACCAGCAGATTGTGTGACACACACACACACACACACTCTGTTCTGCTTGCGTGTGTGCGTGCGTGCGTGTGTGAGTAGATTGTCTCGTTGAAAAATGAGCTGTGAAGATCTCATAATCGTACGGTGACCGATTCTGTTAGATCTGATTTCAGAGGAAGAAGTGCTCTTTGTTCTCTCTCTCTCTGTGTGCGTGTGCACCTTTGAAACATCTGTCTGGATCATAGGTCTGGATCCTAATGCATCACTCCATGTGTGTCATCAGAAGTGTGTGTGTGTGTGTGTTTAATGTTCTCCAGAGCTCTAATTGTCACATACGGAAGATCATTTTATTTACAGCATGAACCAAAGACCCAAGGTGTGTGTTGTTCATAATCTGGATGTATCTTTTTATGAAGGTAACACACTCCTCTGACGTGTTAAATTTAATTTTGCTGCCAGAGGCTATGTTCGTCAATGTGTTTGGGTCGAGTGTGTTCCATGAAAACGTTGATGTTAATCTGTTTAATCAGATAGCTGAGTTGGCTTGGAGTCATATAAACATCACATTACGGTGCGTCTGAATGGAAACATTAAGAAAAAGCATTGAATCGAGTCATGCAGAAACCCCCCGGAAAAAAACCTTTAGCGTGTAATTTATGGTTTTAGTGCATAAGAGAGATTCCCCTCGTCACTTTCCTTCCTCGCCTCGTTTATTATTTCCTCTAACGACTTGTTCTGCTTTTCTCCTTCTCCTCCGCGGATGGTGAGCGAGCAGAACCCCCCCCCCCCCCACGTCTTGATTTATCTCTTTTTAAATGGTGGTGAAGTGTAACAAATGTGCCGTGGTGCATTCAAAGACACGGCCACTTGCACAGAAGTGTCTCTATGGGGGTGGGGGTGTTCTCTGTGGGGGGTCTGCAGGTTTCCCCTCGCTTCGTTTCCTGAACTCATTCAGCTGATTATCTGCCAGGAAAACTCACAATGAGTCGCTTTAACTCACGTTTACAGAGATCATGGGTTAATACAGACGACACACATTCACTGCAGGACATCATGTGAGATACTAGACTGTTCTATATTACAGAAACACCCAGAGCTGATGTTTTTAGAGGCTAAACATGCACTATAACTGCATCTAGTGATCATCGTCTGAATGATCGTTGTTGCTACACGGACCACTATTGCGGTAAGCATGTTGTAACTTCCGGTTGTTGTTGTCATTGTCATCTCCGGGTATCCCGTGTGCCTGTTCTGTTGCTGATAGCTTATTATCTTAACTTAATCGATCGTTTTAAAACTCTTGATCACGGCAACTACCTGACGTTGTAATCACACGTTACTACAGCTTAAGCACTCACAACTCTCCTTCTCTTAGCGACTGTAACTCCACAGTTGCCTACACTCTTTTCGGGTTTGCTAACGGTAGCTACTTTAGCTTGATAGCTAGCCATGGCTCTTTCCCCACCCTCGGGTGCTATTCCCTGCTCTAACTGTCTCATGTTTGGTTACTTCTCTACCTCCTTTACTGGTACCGATACATGTGTTAAATGTAGTATAGTTGTTAGGTTGGAGGCGGGAATCATAGCCATAGAAGCCCGGCTCCGCATCTTAGAAAGTAACTCAGCTACAGTAAAGCCCATGTTAGCCGGTGCGGACCGGCAAAAGATAGCTCCTATTAGCCGTCCCCCGGCAACTCCCGAGCAGCAGGGAGACTGGGTGACTGTTCAGAAGGGGCATAACGCGAAACCCGCAGGTCCCCACCAACCCGTTCACGTATCTAACAGATATTCCCCACTCAGCGAGACACCCGCTGAGAAGCCAACTCTGGTTATTGGTAGCTCTATTATGAGATACGTGAATTTAGAGACCGAAGCCTCCACAGTCACATGCATTCCGGGGGCCAGAGCGGGCGACGTTGAGGCGCATCTTAAACTGCTGGCTAAAAATAAACGTAAATACAGTAGGATTGTTATTCACGTCGGTGGTAATGATGTTCGTTTACGCCAATCAGAATGCACCAAACTTAATGTGGAGTCGGTGTGTAGTTATGCTAAAACAATGTCGGACACCGTAATATTCTCTGGTCCCCTCCCCAATCTGATCAATGATGACATGTATAGCCGCATGTCATCATTTCAGCGCTGGTTGTCTTGGTGGTGCCCAGCAAACAATGTGGGCTTCGTAAATAATTGGACAGCCTTCTGGGGAAAACCTGGTCTGATTAAGAGAGACGGCATTCATCCTACTTTGGAAGGTGCAGATCTCATTTCGGCAAACATTTCAGGGCTTTGTGGACTTAATCCATGACAAACTGGAGTTGAGACCAGGAGGCGGAGTCGCAGTCTTACACGCTTCTCTGCGCTCTCTCCTAGGCAGTCATCCATAGGAATCCCGAACCCAATAAAATACCCAATATTAGCGGTGTGTGTGTCTGCCCAAGGACAATTAAAGGTAAAACCTAATAGAGGTGTCATACATAATAACCTAATAAAAGTAAATGTAACAACTACTACAGTGCAACAAAACAGGAATATTAAATGTGGTCTCTTAAACATAAGATCTCTAGCATCTAAAGCAATATTGGTAAATGATTTAATATCAGATTATAATATTGATATATGCTGTCTCACTGAAACTTGGTTGAGACATGAAGAATATGTCAGCATAAATGAGGCCACTCCACCCAGCCATATCAATACTCATATTGCCCGAGGCGTGGGCCGAGGAGGTGGAGTTGCAGCAATCTTTGACTCAAGTTTACTTATCAATACTAAACCAAAATTAAATTATACCTCCTTTGAAAGTCTCGTTTTTAGTCTTACGCATCCGACCTGGAAAACTTTGCAGCCAATCTTATTTGTTACAGTGTACCGTGCACCAGGTCCTTATTCAGAATTCTTATCAGAATTCTCTGAGTTTTTATCAACTTTGGTTCTTAAAACAGATAAAGTAATTATCGTAGGTGACTTTAATATTCATGTTGACGATGATAAAAATAGCCTTACTGTTGCATTTAACTCTATATTAGATTCTGTTGGTTTCTGTCAGAGTGTAAATAAACCAACCCACTGCTATAATCACACTCTCGACCTTGTTCTGACTTATGGTATTGAAATTGAGCAACTATTAGTCGAACCGCATAATCCTGCTTTATCTGACCATTTCTTAGTAACTTTTGAAGTACTGTTACTAGACTACAAAGCATTAGTCAAAAGCTCCTGCAGCAGAAACCTATCTGTTAGTGCTATAGCCAAATTTAAGGAAGAGATTCCACCAATATTTAACTCGATAGCATGTCTGCATGTAAGGGAGGAAGCTTATACAAAATGTACACCACCCCAAATTGATCATGTTGTTGATAGTGCTACAGATGCGCTGCGAATAAAATGAGACTCTGTTGCTCCTTTGAAAAAGAAGAAAATAAAACAACATAGATTAGCTCCATGGCATAATGCCGAAACCCGCAAAATAAAGCAAAAGTCGAGACAACTTGAAAGGATATGGCGTTCCACTAAACTTGAAGAATCTCGTTTAATTTGGCATATTACTCTCAATGAATATAAGAAAGCACTGCGTAAAGCGAGAGCAGCCTACTACTCTTCATTAATAGATGAGAATAAGAATAATGCAAGATTTCTTTTCAGCACTGTAGCCAGGCTGACAGAGAGCCATAGCTCGATTGAGCCTTCTATTCCCATAGCACTCAGTAGTAATGATTTTATGTGCTTTTTTAACGATAAAATTGTTACTCTTAGAAACAAAATTAATGACCTCTTGCCTTTGACCAGTATAGTGTTATTAACAGCTCCCGGAAACGTAAGTTCTAATATTACACTAGATAGTAAACTAGAATGCTTTTCAGCCATTAACCTTGAACAATTAAATTCAATGATTCTCTCTTCTAAACCATCAACGTGTATGTTAGACCCAATTCCAACTAAGCTGTTGAAGGAAGTTTTTCCATTAATTGGCACTTCTTTATTAAATATTATGAATATGTCTTTATTATCAGGCTATGTTCCACAATCATTCAAAGAAGCAGTGATAAAACCGCTTCTTAAAAAGCACAACCTCGATCCAGAGGTTTTAGCCAATTATAGACCTATTTCTAATCTTCCGTTCCTCTCAAAAATTCTTGAGAAAGCGGTCGCAAAACAGCTGTGTTATTACTTAAAAAACAATGATTTATTTGTAGATTTTCAGTCTGGCTTTAGAACACATCATAGCACAGAGACAGCTCTGGTTAAAGTCACAAATGACATTCTAATAGCTTCAGACAAGGGACTTGTCTCTATTCTTGTTTTGCTCGATCTCAGTGCTGCATTTGATACTATCGATCATGATATCTTATTGCAAAGACTAGAGCACTTAGTTGGCATACAGGGAACTGCTTTAGGCTGGTTTAGGTCCTATCTATCTGAACGCTCTCAGTTTGTACGTGTCAATGATGAATCTTCCACGCAAACCAAAGTTAGCCATGGAGTGCCACAGGGCTCAGTGCTCGGACCTATTTTGTTCACATTATATATGCTTCCGTTAGGCAATATTATAAGGAATCATTCTGTAAATTTTCATTGTTATGCAGATGATACTCAACTATATTTATCAATCAAGCCTGATGAAATTAATCATCTAAATACAATTCAAGACTGCCTCAAGGACTTAAAAACGTGGATGACCTTAAACTTTTTGATGTTAAACACGACCAAAACTGAAGTTATTGTACTTGGCCCGAAGAATCTACGAAACAAATTATCTAAAGATATACTAACTATGGATGGCATTAATTTGGCCTCCAGTGAGACTGTAAGGAATCTTGGTGTTATATTTGATCAGGATTTATCCTTTAACGCCCACATAAAATCAATTTCAAGGACCGCCTACTTCCATCTACGTAACATTGCAAAAATCAGGCATATCTTGCCTCAAAACGATGCAGAGAAACTAGTCCATGCATTTGTTACTTCAAGGCTGGATTATTGTAACTCTTTATTATCAGGGTGTACCAAGAAGTCAGTCAAGTCGCTTCAGCTGATTCAAAATGCTGCAGCTCGTGTACTAACCAGAGTTAGGAAAAGGGACCACATTACTCCTGTTCTGGCTGCCTTACACTGGCTCCCTATAGAACACAGGATAGAATTTAAAATTCTTCTTCTCGCCTACAAAGCCCTTAATGGGCAGGCGCCATCTTACCTTAAAGAACTCATTATACCCTACTGTCCTACTAGGGCATTGCGTTCCAAGAATGCAGGGTTGTTGGTTGTTCCTAGAGTCTCTAAAAGTACAATGGGAGCCAGAGCCTTTTCTTATCAAGCTCCACATTTGTGGAATCAGCTTCCAGTTTGTGTTCGGGCGGCAGACACCCTATCCGTTTTTAAGAGTGCGCTTAAGACCTTCCTTTTTGATAAAGCTTATAGTTGGGGCTGATTAGATTCAGCCCCTAGTTTTGCTGATAGGCTTAGTTTGTCGGGGGACATCTTACTTCTTCCTTCTCTCTGTCTATACCTGTGTACTCTCATGTTCCGATTAACCCAGCTTCCCCAAATTTCTTTCTTTTTGGTGTCTATATACGCTGGGATCCGGAGTCATGGATGATCCTGCGGTCCTGTGTCCTGCATCGCGAGCCCTGGATCTTGAGTCGTGGCTGTGGTCCTGGATCATAGGTCCTGGATGGATATCCTCGTGGATTCATCTTCCTATTATACACACATGCATTTCCAAACATTTGGACTACCTATGTTGCAAATGTATTATCATTTCAATTTACACACGGCATCTATTGCACGTCTGTCCGTCCTGGGAGAGGGTTCCCTCCTCTGTTGCTCTCCCTGAGGTTTCTCCCATTTTTCCCTTTAAAACTGTGGGTTTTCTTCGGAAGTTTTTCCTTGTACGATGTGAGGGTCTAAGGACAGAGGGTGTCGTATTGTCATACTGATATTTTGTACAAACTGTGAAGTCCACTGAGACAAATGTAACATTTGTGATATTGGGCTATATAAATAAACATTGATTGATTGATTGATTGAACAAATTAAAGGTGGGGTAGGTAATTTTGGAGAAACCAGCTTGAGTGGCTAGAATTTGAAAATACACAGCCGGAAAAAATCTGCCACTTCCTCACAGAGCCCCTCCTCCAACACACACGACCAATGAGGGCACGAGATAAGTGTGTGCACAGATGGAAGGCTGACAGGCAGGTAGGCCATCCAGTTACTTTAGCCGGCTCAGATGATTGGTCGTGCTTTTTACAGAACTACGGCTTCCAGAGAGGATATTTGTTTATGGATTTTTTGTCAAAGCACTTCAGATATTCATTGCTATCGGGATGTTAAGAGCATTCCATGGAATATAACAAAAAGTGTATCTCGAGCCGGTTTCTCAAACTTACCTACCCCACCTTTAAGATGCATATTCAGTTACGGTCACACAACTCAAAGAACAGCAACAAATATTCAACTTTTAGAAGTTTGGACCAGAGCTTTTTGCTCAAAAAATGGTTATAGTTATATACTCAAGTTCAGTGGTTTATACAGACGACACACATTCACTGCAGGAGACATGATTTATACATAATGTCTTATATTAAAGAAACATCCAGAGGTGATGTTTTGAGTTGCTAAACATGCACTATAACTGCATGCAGAGGTCATTTTCATCACAAATTAAGATGTCACGGTCACATAACTCAAAGAAAAGCAGCAAATCATGACATTTCTTAAGTTTAAACCAGAACTTTGATGGTATTTTTGCTTGAAATATAGCAATTATTTGAGCATCAAAACAGCTGCGTGATTAATACGTTATTTTACCTCCGAAATAGAGGAATGAGACTGACTTGAGGTCGGGATAAAAGCCATAAATCCAGACATATTATCATCAAATTTGGCAAAGAAAGTGAGTTTTTACAATTTTTTGTTTCAAGTTCAACTTTATTTCCCTGTGTGTGTGTGTGTGTGTGTGTGTGTGTGTGTGTGTGTGTGTGTGTGTGTGTGTGTGTGTGTGTGTGTGTGTGTGTGTGTGTGTGTGTGTGTGTGTGTGTGTGTGTGTGTGTGTGTGTGTGTGTGTGTGTGTGTGTGTGTGTGTGTGTGTGTGTGTGTGTGTGTGTGTGTGTGTGTGTGTGTGTGTGTGTGTGGTAATACCCCACTTTTTTTTTTTTAAATACCAAAAGTTCAGGTATTTATTGCGTTTAGTTTTATATTGGTCTACAGTTGGACTACTATCACTGATCCAGTCATAAATAATACTTTGAAGAGGACCTATTGTGGTTCATGGGGTGTTCCCTCTCCTTTAGTGTGACCTGAACATAGTGACATCACTATGGAACACCCGCGCTCCTATTGGCTAGCGCTCCAACACATTTACGTTACGTTTTTTGAATGTACTGTTTTTAACCTCGTGCAGATTAAAGGTGCTGCTGGGTGTAAGAAAGCTAATTTTCTCAACATGGTAATAGAAAACTCTCCCTGTTCCCCGGGTTGAGCTTCAACCTCAGGATCCATGTATCTGTGATCCTCTCCAGAATGGAAGGAGTCATCACATACAGAGACTAGTTCCTGAACAGTGTCCTTCACATGCTGATATCCAAGAGAGGGAGTTACACAGTCACAAGATGGAGGAATAGAAAGCAGTATTCAATGTTTACTTCAGATTACGTCAGAAATGAGCATGCTTGATGTCTCTCTCCATAGAGGCTGAATCATCATGTTAATCACATAGCTATCATCTGCCTCAAACAGTCCTGATGCTCTTCTAGGTAATCACACATCCTGTCATGTTCACAGCTACAGTTGGGATACCTTTGTTATCACGTTACTCTCAAGTTGGAAGAGGACATTCAAGTTTTTTTTTTTTTCTTTCCCTTCAGACCTGATGAACAGCTCAGTGTGGTGGCAGGCGGGGGTCAGCGGGGGGTACGAGGCTCTGCTGCTGGACGAGGATCAGGGCTGGCTGCTGGTGGGGGGGAAAGACCACGTTCACCTGCTGAGAGCTGACAACCTGATGCTAAACACACACACGGTGAGGAACAGGAAGTGGAACAGCATCTCACATCAACCAATCACAACAAGTTAAAGTTTACAAACAAGTCTGACTGCGGAGAAGCTGGTGCATGAGAGACGTTTAAAGCTCAATCAGGGAGGAATATTCAACTTTTGTAAAGGGTGCCATTTAGTATGAAGTTCTCCTTTCTTATCCCATTTTTGGTATAGATGATTCTTGTTTTTAAAATGTGCATTATTCTATCAGTACGTGTCTTGTTATCTAGTACAGATTATCAAGGAAGTAGTTATAATGAGTACTTCTATTATATATAGTTTTGTAAATACTGAGCAGTAAAAAAACTGAAGATGGATGTGAAGTATAATTGTATCTCTAATCCTGGCAAAGGTCCATCTTCTTCCTTAAGATAAGAAGATAAGTACTTTATTGATCCCAATTTAGGAAACGTTTGCCCATCGATATCAGGAATACTTTGCAGACTGAAACTCCACCTGGTTCGCTTACAATTGCATTTAAACCTCAAACACACCCAAAAAACTAAGTATTTAAAGTGTTTTAGCTCATTTGAAACTGATGCACCAGTGCTTAAAATGGTGTGGCTTGTTTTACGTGATTATACATGCATGTTTTTAGCTGTTTATTGCACTTATTCTTAGTTATTTTTGCATAAGAGTGTAAGCTAAATAACTATATTTGATGTAATGTGATGTATTTCCTCCGTCAGATCCACTGGCCGGCTGCTAGAGAACACCAGATACACTGCGTCATGGCGGGGAAGAATCCAGAGGTAAGAGTCCTTCAATTCGATTTAGAAAAGTAAAAAACAGTCGACAATAAACATATCTTATTATACTTTTACTAAAAACGTTTTAAAGTTTTCATCAACCCTCGTTGGCTCATTTCTCATTACATCCTAAAATGTGCGACTGTCCCTTTAAGACAGGGGTGTCAAACTCTATTTCCTCGCGGGCCACATTCATATTAAAGTTGCACTCAAAGGGCCGGTTGTAACTTTAAGACTATATCAATATACATATATAAATACATTATATATATATATATAAAATAATGTATTATATTACATTATTGGCTCTGCATTGGATTATTATCAGTTCTGATAATAACTTCATAATTAACTCCGTCTGAAAGCAGAAGTCTGGGGCAAATAATTGCAAACAAATATTCAACAATTACTCCAATTGTATTGTATATTATATTCTTTGTAAGCTCTTGCAGGGCCACATTAAATGAGGTCGTGGGCCTTGAGTTTGACACCCCTGCTTTATTGTCTGTACAGTAATATATATCAGTGTATTTCTGTTGATATTGACGTGTTGTTGTTGTTGTTGTTTGCAGACGGACTGTGCTAACTTCGTGCGGCTGCTGCAGCCCTTCAATAAAACTCATGTTTACGCCTGTGGGACCGGAGCCTTCCATCCTCAGTGCTCCTACCTCCATGTGGGACACGACACAGAGGTATACACACATTTATACACACATGTTATAAAGACACGCCCAGTCTCAAACCGCTGAGAAACCATTGGTGTGTCCTGGTATTGCATATTAGAAGATATCTGTTGTTCAGACAGGAGAGAGTTTCTTTGAGTTCATCAAAAACAGAGCATATTATGTATAAAAGACATCAAAAAGTGCATGTTGCATAATGGGAGACCTTTAAAGTCTGTTGTACAGCTCATAGAGTCCTGTAGTGAACCCTGACATGTTGAGTACCCCAAAGTTTGATGTTAGACATGTATAATAGTGTATGTATATAGTTGTGCTGATGCAGAAAGAGTGAATGGTGAAATCGTTCATTATGGCGCTTATTTGCATTAAAGATTATCATACCAATACACCTGGCCATGCTGTTGTTCGCATATGTTTATTAGGACGTTGTACACACACATTATAAACATAGAGACTGTTCTCAGTCCTTAAAGTCTCGGAGTCCCTCTCTGAAGAGCCTCATTGTGCTCTGACATACAGGAAGAAATCCATCAGGGAATATTCAAGTTCAAGTGGAGTTTCCTCTCTGCCCTTCGTAATATCTGTCATTCTAAATGTGTGTGTGGTCTCTCTGTCCCCTCTCCCTCTCTATCTCTCTCCCTCTCTCCCTCTCTCCCCCTCTCTCCCTCTCTCTCTTTAGGAGCCGTTGTTCGAGTTGTCTGATACGATGGAGTCGGGCAGAGGAAAATGTCCCTTCAGTCCCAGAGAGCCGTTTACTGCTCGCTTGACGGGTACACACACACACACACACACACACACACACACACACACACACACACACACACACACACACACACACACACACACACACACACACACACACACACACACACACACACACACAGTAGTACAGTCTCTCCTCTGTCTGTTTGCCGGTGGTCCGCTTCAGTTATTCCACTTATTTCACATTTTGCTGTCTCACGGACATAAAACACATCAACAGAGTTCAGATCCATTTCACACATAAACCATAAAAGTCAGATTTGAGTCATTAAACTGAGTTCCTCTACATCTGATAGCTGTGTGTTGCAGTGACGTGCGGTGAGGTTCATGGCTGGTGAGGCACTGACTCTTTCAGAGTCAGATTTACAAATATTATATATTTTGACCTTAAAGGTGGCGGGGTAGGTAATTTTGGAGAAACCAGCTCGAGTGCGCTAGAATTTGAAAATACACAGCCCCTCCTCCAACACACACGAACGCGCACATGACCAATGAGGGCACGAGATAAGTTTGTGCACAGATGGAAGGCTGACAGGCAGGTTATTTTAGCCGGGCCGGCTAAAATGAGTGGTCGTGCTTTTTACAGTACTACGGCTTCCACAGATGAAATGTTTTTATGTATTTTTTGTCAAAGCACTTCAGATATTCATTGCTATCGGGATGTTAAGAGCATTCCATGGAATATAACAAAAAGTGTATATCGTGCCGGTTTCTCAAACTTACCTACCCCACCTTTAATCGAAATATTCTGTTATTTTCAAAAGCTTTTTTAGTCTGATGCTTCGATTCATTTTAAACAGACCGTTCAACAAAAGGATAGCCTACCCAAAATCTAAATATTGGATTGTTCTCTCTTAGTAAGATCCAATTTTCATTACAAATGTGGTCTTACCTTGACTTGAAGATGAAGTCCATGCTATCCTTCTGGACAACAATCTTTATTACTTTTTTGTAAAAGTCCTCCTCCTTATCTCCCTCTAGTTTCAAAAGCCTAGTTTGTTGTTTTCGTCTACCGTCTCTGCGTAGAATAACAGTAGCAACAAGAACCTGTGGGCTCACTTGCGCCCCCTTCAGTGCGGCAGAGGTTATGGCTGCCTCCACTGGTGCTTTTTTCATTGCCGTTGTATGATGAGACCAGCGAGCTTAAATATCATATATATACGTGAAATAAGTTATTTAGAGACTATGGATGGCGAGGATAAATGTAATAAAGGGATCTACAAACATTACATTGGTGACATACAGTGAGATGGTGCAGGCATGCGCTTAGGGCCCGCTTTCCAGACAGTTTCTGTGGGGTGACGTATTCTGAGGTGAGGCAGAGCTCATCTGTGCCTCACCTCACCACACAGTAACTGGCTGGAGCACGCTCACAAAATAAGTGCCCGCGCTAAATTAGTGCCCGCGCTCCAGCCAGTTACTGTGGGCTTCTGTGAGGCAGAGCTCGTCCCTGCCTCACTTCTCAATCTCATCGCTCCCCGTAGTTGTATCGGAGCTCGGCCAATGTACTGATTTTTACTATAAAAAGCGATTGGAATCAAACAGAAATCACATTTACAACACAGATCAGTGGACACATTTTATTATTATTATTATTTGTATTATTATTCTTTTTTTCCGTTACATTGGAGAATGACAAGTGAGGCTCTGCCTCACCTGCCTCCCCTGACCGCACGTCGCTGGTGTGTTGGCAGCAAGAGGAGCCAAACTTTTACAGCAAACATGTTTTTTATTGCAGAATGACATAATACATGTTTTTATGTTTTGTATGTGTTGTTCCCTGCTAACAGAGGCAAGCATTTTCATAACTTAGCTTGTAAATATGTACAGTTTGACTCTGGAGCATTACCAGCAAAAGAACATTGTTGTTACGTCCCTCTCTAGGGGTAGAGAGAAACAACATACACCAGTGTAGAATTGGTATAATTATAGGTATTTATTTATAGATAATAGTGGTTACAAAATAATAAAGGCATACAGCCTGGCACAAACAAAGTGCCAAATACTGATTGTTTAACAATCAACAAAAAGAGGACTCCAAAAGGGAGTTTTACAGATTATACAGAGTAATAATTAGTACACAAAAGGGAAACAAAAACCTCACTTTAAACGTGGTACATTTAACTGAAAAGGGCTGTACAAAAACACAGCTGCTGCTAATCGACAGGCGCTAACCGCTAAGCTACCCTGGATCCTATTTACACTATCATACTACAGTAACTAACTAAACACAGAAACACTAGTTCAACACGCTGCTAAACAGTATAGCTTTAACACAGAGAAGTCACTAAATCATCAAACAAACGAGTAAGTACAGCAAGAGGCTAGAGGCGTCTGTCCCACATCACAGAGCCTCCAGAGTGATCCCCCAGGCTTTGTAGTCATCTCCAGCAGGTGTGCGCCGGCTGTGCGCCGGCTGTGCGCTGCGATTGGAGTGCGTCGGGCCCGGCGTGCTCCAATCACAATCTTCAGGGGCGGACCAGAGGATGGGCAGAAAATGACGTCAGGGCTATCGCACAGCTCATTTACATGTCACCCACACACAGCTGAAAACACTCCCAGACAGATTACTGAGCAGATAGAAGGCGGAGACCGTAACAATTGTGAAATAACAATAAAGCCAAATGCCGTCTGATAAAAATACTTCTCATCTTATTTTAATCTTGCAATATATTGCAAACAAAGCATACATGTATTGTGTGTTATCAAGTTGTTACGTTATCTTATAAACTAGGGGAACAAAGGGAACTAACAACATCTAAAATAACCAGGAGAAAAAAGAAAGAGGAAACTGATTGGCAAAATTAGAAGATCATTTTTCTGTTAATCAAAGTCAAAGTCAACTTTATTGTCAATCTTTCAGTTTGTGTGTACAGCCAGAGAGATCGAAATACCGTTTCCCACCATCCCGAATACAAAAATACAAATATATATAAAAATATGTTTGTAAATATGTATATATACACAATTAAAGACACATTTATACATACGCACACAGTAAGACATAAATAAAAACACAACAATCAATATATACAAAATAACAGTCACTTCAATATCTTGAGAATGTGCGTTAGTCCATAGTCAGAGTAAAAAGTGTCTGGATTTGAGTGTCAAAATAAAGAGGGCTTACTAGTCAATTTACAAAATAACCTTAAGACAAACTAAGAAGAACTTTCATATAAAATAAAATGATTAAAGAGAGAGACACACACTAACAAAACACGGCACGTAACAACGTTTTGTAACATTATTGCATGAATCAGCGCGATTATCAGTAGCTATAATGCATTTCAGCCTTTTCATTTTTCACAGTTGAACAAATGAGATTATTCCGGTGAATACTAAACAAACATTTGCTAACAATGCTATTTACACCCGGGTGTCCGTAGCTCAGTGGTTCTCAAAGTGGGGGGCGCAGAGGCATGACAGGGGGGCGCGAGAGACCAGGAGGAAAAATGGTTATTTAAAAAAAAAAAAAAATCATCTTAAAAAAATGATTGATTCTAAATTAATATGATACAGTACTATTACGTCTGGGTCTCTGTGTTTCATTAAAGCTTCCGGTGCTAGCGAGCTACGCTAACGGATATAAGGAGTTTTTTCAACAACAAGGTGGAGGAGAATCCTCTCTGTCAGACTGAGAGGCTCAGTGAGCTAAAGGACTCTCTCAGTGTTATCTCAGTGGGTCTCAAACGTTTTGGTCACCATTAATGAAAACAATTATTTCCAAGGCACACGTTTATATGATCCTTATAGTTGTAAAAAAATAAGAGAATAAATGAAAAACAGGTATGAAATACTATATGACAGTAAAACAAGAATAAAGTTTAAAAGGGTGATTTGTAAAATATCCATAAAGAAAAAGTAAATCTGTTTACAGTTCTGTTTCATCTGGTGTTGAGAGATGTATCCATAGATCTCTTCATGTTGCTCTCAAAGTGCACCAGATTGATGCTTTCAACTTCAATATTTAGAAATAAATCTTCCCGGGGGAGCATGCCCCCGGACCCCCCTATGTGAGGTCCACACACCACCTATAACATAGCACTTTACCCCTGCTTACACCTATATGCCGTGAGCTGATTAATGAGCCTTCATTGTAACAGTCGCGGGTACACTGTGTATATGCGTGGGGAGTGTTGCAGTAGAACGTTCCTCTGTAGCGACCGGGACATTAATGGGAAACCCTAAATGTTTGAGCACCCTCTATGAAACGTCAAGCTACCCCACAGCACCCCCAAAATAAATCTCTGGCGCCGCCACTGAGCCTGACTATTTGTGTTGGGGGGGGCCCGACTTTTTTTTTTCTCCTAAGGGGGGGCCTGACAGAAAAAGTTTGAGAATCACTGGCGTAGCTAACAATTATATTTACACCCGGGTGTCTGTAGCTAACAATGCTATTTACACCCGGGTGTCTGTAGGTAGGCCTAACAATGCTATTTACACCCGGTGTCTGTAGCTAACAATGCTATTTACACCCGGGTGTCTGTAGCTAACAATGCTATTTACACCCGGTGTCCGTAGCTAACAATGCTATTTACACCCGGGTGTCCGTAGCTAAATTGAACAAATGGAGGATTATTCCGGTGAATACTAAACAAACATTTGTTCCACTTAGTTCCAAGTCCTAAACATGTTAGATGACACTGTCCAACTCACACTCACACATAATCTGAATGTTGGTTTGCTCTCTTGCCTCTCAGGGCCTACATTGGTCAGTAAAGGACTCTAACTAAAGCTTCTGTTTCAAAATGCAGATTATGTTTTCTCAAGGGATGCCATTTTTCTCTTTTAGTCTGTGTTTTATTTCTTTATTTCTTCATTATTTCTCCTGCTCTCCCCCCCCTCCCCAGACGGTGAGCTCTATGCAGGAACTTCGGTGGATTTTATGGGAGCGAACGCTGCGTTTGTCCGTTCCTCGGTGCAGGGAAACACTCAGAACTACATCAGCTCACAGGCCTTTGATCACAACTGGCTCAACGGTGAGGAACACTTCTCTTATACACATTATTTATATCAGCTAATCCAGTGGTTCCCAACCTTTTTCAGTCAGGCCCCCATTGTGTAATTGGAAAAACATGTGTTATCTCTAGTCTCTGATGAGAGAGAGTATCTCTAGTCTCTAGTGAGAGAGTGAGTCTCTCTAGTCTCTGAAGGAAGTGAGGTGTCCCTAGTCTCTGATGGAAGTGAGGTGTCCCTAGTCTCTGATGGAAGTGAGGTGTCCCTAGTCTCTGATGGAAGTGAGGTGTCCCTAGTCTCTCTAGTCTCTGATGGAAGTGAGGTGTCTCTAGTCTCTCTAGTCTCTCTAGTATCCCTAGTCTCTGATGGAAGTGAGGTGTCCCTAGTCTCTCTAGTCTCTCTAGTCTCTGATGAGAGAGTGAGTATCTCTAGTCTCTAGAGAGAGAGAGTATCTATAGTCTCTAGTGAGAGAGTGAGTCTCTCTAGTCTCTGAAGGAAGTGAGGTGTCCCTAGTCTCTGATGGAAGTGAGGTGTCCCTAGTCTCTGATGGAAGTGAGGTGTCCCTAGTCTCTGATGGAAGTGAGGTGTCCCTAGTCTCTCTAGTCTCTCTAGTATCCCTAGTCTCTGATGGAAGTGAGGTGTCCGTAGTCTCTCTAGTCTCTCTAGTCTCTGATGGAAGTGAGGTGTCCCTAGTCTCTCTCGTCTCTCTAGTATCCCTAGTCTCTCTAGTCTCTGATGGAAGTGAGGTGTCTATAGTCTCTCTAGTCTTTCTAGTCTCTCTAGTCTCTCTAGTATCCCTAGTCTCTGATGGAAGTGAGGTGTCCCTAGTCTCTCTAGTCTCTCTAGTATCCCTAGTCTCTGATGGAAGTGAGGTGTCCCTAGTCTCTCTAGTATCCCTAGTCTCTGATGGAAGTGAGGTGTCCCTAGTCTCTGATGGAAGTGAGGTGTCCCTAGTCTCTGATGGAAGTGAGGTGTCCCTAGTCTCTGATGGAAGTGAGGTGTCCCTAGTCTCTCTAGTCTCTCTAGTCTCTGATGGAAGTGAGGTGTCTCTAGTCTCTGATGGAAGTGAGGTGTCCCTAGTCTCTGATGGAAGTGAGGTGGCGTTAGTCTCTGAAAGAAGTGAGGTGTCCCTAGTCTCTGATGGAAGTGAGGTGTCCCTAGTCTCTCTAGTCTCTCTAGTCTCTGATGGAAGTGAGGTGTCTCTAGTCTCTCTAGTCTCTCTAGTCTCTCTAGTATCCCTAGTCTCTGATGGAAGTGAGGTGTCCCTAGTCTCTCTAGTCTCTATAGTCTCTGATGGAAGTGAGGTGTCCCTAGTCTCTCTAGTCTCTCTAGTCTCTCTAGTATCCCTAGTCTCTGATGGAAGTGAGGTGTCCCTAGTCTCTCTAGTCTCTGATGGAAGTGAGGTGTCTATAGTTTCTGTAGTCTTTCTAGTCTCTCTAGTCTCTCTAGTATCCCTAGTCTCTGTTGGAAGTGAGGTGTCCTTAGTCTCTCTAGTCTCTCTAGTATCCCTAGTCTCTGATGGAAGTGAGGTGTCCCTAGTCTCTCTAGTATCCCTAGTCTCTGATGGAAGTGAGGTGTCCCTTGTTTCTGATGTAAGTGAGGTAGCCCTAGTCTCTCTAGTCTCTCTAGTCTCTGATGGAAGTGAGGTGTCCCTAGTCTCTGATGGAAGTGAGGTGTCCCTAGTCTCTCTAGTCTCTCTAGTCTCTGATGGAAGTGAGGTGTCCCTAGTCTCTCTAGTCTCTGATGGAAGTGAGGTGTCCCTAGTCTCTCTAGTCTCTCTAGTATCCCTAGTCTCTGATGGAAGTGAGGTGTCCCTAGTCTCTCTAGTCTCTCTAGTCTCTGATGGAAGTGAGGTGTCCCTAGTCTCTGATGGAAGTGAGGTGTCCCTAGTCTCTCTAGTCTCTCTAGTCTCTGATGGAAGTGAGGTGTCCCTAGTCTCTGATGTAAGTGAGGTGTCTTCACGTGAACCTTTCTCCTTCCTCTCAGTGCCGGAGTTCGTGGGCTCTTTCTCGATCCCCGACACTCACAGCCCGGACGATGATAAAGTTTACTTCTTCTTCAGAGAGCGAGCGGTGGAGGCGGGTCAGTGGGAGAAGAGGACGTACAGCCGCGTGGCCAGAGTCTGCAAGGTAACAGCCAGTTATATTCACTGTTGTTGATCTTTTGTTTTAGTTACTCTGCTTGTTTTTCTTTAGTTAAATCAGTAATCAAAACGCTGTGGTAGCCTGTGTTCATAGTTATATAATCTTCATTATTTGTTAACACCACACACATTGGTAATTGGTTGTTACCGGTGATCGTCACATGGGTGTGGTTAATGGTATTTAGGGCACCTGGTGTATGTGGAGGTTTGGTAGCAATGGGAATATAGCCCAAGCCCCCAGGAAGTGCGCCGGACTCAGAGGAACACATTTGTTGTGTCCAAACGGCGGTACTACAATTTCCGTATCAGTCCGTGATAAGACTTTTTCCCATTGACTAACATTGGGAAAGAGACGTCTGTAAATAAACTACCCAGTATGAACTATCTTATAGCCCTTAATAGAATCATTAGGTCCCTTAATAGAATCATTAGGTCCTTAAAGTTGTAAAATGCACTAAAAGCCGAATCTAGATTTATTTTTCTCTCTCCATTCATTCTAGTGAGCCGAGAGAGAGTGGGAGCTTGGGGGGCGGGGCTTAAGCGGTGCATGCTCTGTGAGCGCACATACGGGTTCTTCTGCTCTGGCAGCCAGGCATGACGGGTAATCTGTGACGTTACGCTCTCTCAAAAGTTGGGCCATTTTACCTTCATGTGCCAATGAGCAGCTCTCGAAGGAATTAACGAGACCCCGCCTCCCACGCTGTATCCAGTTCTTATTATACATCCATGATATAGCCGCCACAAACAGCATGTTGTGATGTTTACTTACTAAAAATCCAATACATAGAAAATAAATATTTAAATAAGAAATTCGAAAAGAAAATGTTAAATTCAAATAATTAAATAAGAAATAAATATTCAAAGAATAAATATGAAAGAATAAATACATTTAAAAATTACAAAAATCATATTAAATATACAAATGTAAAAATAATAAATAAAAACATAACAATCAGTGGCTCGAGTCTGCAAGGTAAGAATCAGAGACGGATATTAACTCTGATTTAGGTCTGAAAACAGAGAGGATGTTGAGAGGACAGACCTCTGGGACAGCAGCAGTCATGTCTCATTATGTCCAGCATGCATTTCAGGAGGTCCCTCTCCTCTGGGCCTCACTGTTATCTCCAAAAACACACACATTTTAGGACCATCCTCCATGAGGCATGTTGTTGTAATCATTTGAATTGTTGGTTTATGTATTTTGCCTGTTTTTCTTAAAGGGAGCGTATGCTCATGACACGCATTTTTAAATAATTATTATCCGATAAAACAGACCAGTCTCTGCCAGTCTTTTTTATTTATTTTTTAATCCGATGACGTTATCAGTGATTTTAAGCTGATTAATTACCGAAATGTGCTCGGCCCGAACCGAAAGATCCACAGGCGCATGTATGCAGCGAACATTTCAAGTTTCCGGATGACTACTCTGAGAGTATGATGAAACATAAAATGGGATTTATTAATCAACCATTACTTAATGGGGATGCAGTGCACTGCCAATGCCAGCCAGCGTAAGCACCTTACGCAGCAGACTTTACTTATTGTTTACTACGTAAGGAAGCAGGAATTGCAGGACCCAGAGTGCACGGAGCACAGAGCGGACAGCAGATAACGGAATTTCAGTTTTATTGCTTAACGATTATCAGAACATTTCAAAGGGGACACAGCCACATTGGATATTAACCTATGGATTAACTACATCATCGTTTTTATCGTTGTAATGCCATTGAAGACCAGTTTAGACCAGACAAAGAGGAAGGTAAGCCATGTTAGCCTAGCGCATGTTAGTACCTAGCGCCACTTGTTTTGATGTACGTTTTTGTTGATAACCTCGCGAGTTTGTATCTTTCAGTGTTGAGGTGGGCACCGTTAGATTCTGTGTCTTTACGATCATAAACGATGTGTTGGATGTGCAGCTAGGATAAGTAAAAAGGGAGCTAGGAGTGATTTTCGGTGCAGTAATAGGTTTGCATTTTTCGCTCGGGGCTAATTCAGAGGCTCACTGTTAGCATTGTGTGTTTTTTTTGAAGAAAAAAATGAAAAAGATCAGTTAAATTAGTTTTTTTCCGTTATATGGATATAAAATATTCATAGTTTATTAAATATTAAGGTTCCTTAGACGTTGTTTCCTGCAAATGACGCGATTTCGGCCCCGGAACCAGGTCCGTGGGGCCTAAGAGGATAACAGAGTATGTTTTTTTGTTTTTTTTACAGTTGTATTTGGATGGAATGAATACCTATAGTGATAATTCAAAGTAAGTCCGCCTGGACTTTATTTTTCTAAACTTCTTCCTCGGCTGACGAGTCCGAACTCAAATACTTCGCCATGTTTTCGTCGAATGAGCTGTTCGTGTGTTTACAAAGTGAACGCATAGATGACGTCACGACCTAGTTTTTCGGATCATGTGACTACTGAAAATGGCCAAAATGGCAGCTGCCTGACGGAATATACAGGTTTTGATAAAAAAGAGCTATAAAATCATTATTTACCGGGGAATATCGCTGATTTCTTTAGGGTATGGTTTAAACATAATGTTTCACTAAATACTGAAGTTTTGATTAACTATGTAATGACTGGAGCCTTCCTTTAAGTTAAATAAGTTTTATTTTTAAAGTTGTAAGTACGTTTGTAGAGGTACAGTAATTAACAGCTGTAAAGATCCTAAAAATCTGCAATGTGTAAAATAAATGTGAATGAAAGCATAACTCTTTTTGGTGCTTTCCTTCCCTTCCCTCCCCCTCCTCCCCCTCCTCTTCCTCTTCTTCCTCCTCCTCCTCCTCCTCTCAGAATGACGTTGGAGGGAAGAGGAGTTTGATCAATCGATGGACGACCTTCCTGAAGGCCCGGCTGGTTTGCTCTGTTCCTGGAGAGGGAGGAGTGGACACACACTTTGATGAACTCGGTAACACTCTTCCTCTTCTTCTTCCTCCTCCTCACCCCACCTGTCCATCATTGTGTTTTCATTATTAAGTTCAACAGGTGTGAGCTGTCTCCTCTCTGCCTGATGATGACTGAAACTCTCTTTGAAATGCCAATCAAGCATCCCTTTTATTAGACCCTTGCTAACTAAGTAAATACATTAAACCCTGTTTGTGTGGGTTGATGCAACATTACAGCTGATAGTAAAACAGTTCACTTAATCGTTTAATTGTTAAAATCTGCTTTTTTGTTCCTAGAGGACATCTTTGTTCTGGAGACGAAGGACCCTCAGAACCCGACAATCTACGGGGTCTTCAGCACGTCCAGGTGAGGAAACCCTCTCTCTCTGAAAACATCAAGACTCTGACGACAACTTTTTATTTTTTCAAAGAACTTTAATTATTTGCAGTATTTTTTACTTTTCTCATAATTCTATGTTTTTTCTTAGAATTTTCATTTATTTTCAGAATTTAAAAATGCTTCTCAAAATTTCCACTTTTTTCAGAATTCTGAACTTTTTTCTCAGAATTTTTATTTCGACTGTTTCATAGAATTTCACTTTTGTCTTAAAATGTCACTTTCTTCAGAATTTCACTTTTTATCTCAGACATTTTTGTTTCTCAAATATTCGACTTTTTCTCAGAATTTCACTTTATTTCTTAGAATTTTAGTTTTCGACTATTTCATAGTTTTTTTCTCATTATTTCCATTTATTTCAGGATTTCAACTTTTTATCTCAGACATTTTTGTTTCTCGAGCACCTTTTTCCCAGAATTTTGACTTTTTTCAGAATTTTTGTTTTGACTATTACTTTGGGTACAATAATACAATTAACAATCATGTGTTAACCCTCACATTTTCTCCTCCCCCTCCCCCTCCTCTTCCTCCTCTCCTTCCTCCTCTTCCTCCTGCAGTTCTGTATTTCGTGGTTCTGCAGTGTGTGTGTTCTCCATGGCGTCTATTCGTGCTGCCTTCAACGGACCGTTTGCACACAAAGAAAGTGCAGACTCTCGCTGGGTGGAGTACAAAGGACGCATCCCATACCCCAGACCTGGCACTGTGAGTACACACACACACACACACACACACACACACACACACACACACACACACACACACACACACTCACACCTATTATTTAAAAAAAAAATGTCACTGGACAATATCTTTGCAAGGATGCTAGATTTGTCAGTTTATCATTTTTCAGTCATTGTAACAAGTATTGCTTTTTAATTTGTCGTCTGCGTGTTGTCCTTTGCCTCATTTAACGTTGCATTTTGACTGGACCAGTCTTGTATTAATAACCTGATTGTTTGTTGTTTTTGTGTACCTATACACATTTAAAAAAAAAAAAAAAAAAAAACAAGCATTTTTCTGCCTCTCTTTTCCACGCAGTGTCCCAGCGAGACGTACGACGCCCTCCATAAATCCACCAGAGACTTCCCTGATGAGGTGGTGAGCTTCATGCGGGCGCACCAGCTGATGTGGGACCCCGTGCTGCCTCTGGGCCGCAGACCGGTCCTGACCCGAGTCAACAGCACCAGCATCCTGAAGAGGGTGGTGGTGGACCGTGTGGAGGCCGAGGACGGAGCCTACGAGGTCCTGCACCTGGGCACAGGTAGGGAGGAGGAATGGAGGAAGGGAAGCTTGTAGAGGAAATGAAAGTGTTTTAACCCTTTGTAAGGTAAAAGCAAGGTTTGTGTTTCTTCAGATGTCGATTTTAATTCAGAGATGGCAAAAGTACACATCGTTTACTCAAGTAGAAGTACAGATACTCGTGTTTTAAAATACTCTGGTGAAAGTAGAAGTACTGACTAAACTTATTTTCTCAAGTAAAGAAGTATGGGCTTTGAAATTAAGTAAAAAGTACCCATAACTAGCAGCTGTTTTAAAGAGTACCTGACCTCCCTTTATATTAATAGAACAATAATGTCATTGTTAGCTAATGAATGTTTCCATGCTGAACAACGGCAACATGACAACGTTTCCATTGGTCCCTCTTCTTTAGAGAAGACCAGGAAATGATGGATACACGGATCGTGTTCAAATCAATAGGCACGCAATGACTCTAAAGAATAATGATCACGCCACCAAACACACATTCAGACTAAAGGAACCAGCTGTTTGGGAAATGAGAGAAGTAGAAAGTACAGGTATTTGGGTTCAACATGTAAGAAGTAGAAAGTACAGGTATTTGGGTTCAACATGTAAGAAGTAGAAAGTACAGGTATTTGGGTTCAATATGTAAGAAGTAGAAAGTACAGGTATTTGGGTTCAACATGTAAGAAGTAGAAAGTACAGGTATTTGGGTTCAACATGTAAGAAGTAGAAAGTACAGGTATTTGTGTTCAATATGTAAGAAGTAGAAAGTACAGGTATTTGGGTTCAACATGTAAGAAGTAGAAAGTACAGGTATTTGGGTTCAACATGTAAGAAGTAGAAAGTACAGGTATTTGAGTTCAACATGTAAGAAGTAGAAAGTACAGGTATTTGTGTTCAATATGTAAGAAGTAGAAAGTACAGGTATTTGGGTTCAATATGTAAGAAGTAGAAAGTACAGGTATTTGGGTTCAACATGTAAGAAGTAGAAAGTACAGGTATTTGAGTTCAACATGTAAGAAGTAGAAAGTACAGGTATTTGTGTTCAACATGTAAGAAGTAGAAAGTACAGGTATTTGTGTTCAACATGTGAGAAGTAGAAAGTACAGGTATTTGAGTTCAACATGTAAGAAGTAGAAAGTACAGGTATTTGGGTTCAACATGTAAGAAGTAGAAAGTACAGGTATTTGGGTTCAACATGTAAGAAGTAGAAAGTACAGGTATTTGGGTTCAACATGTAAGAAGTAGAAAGTACAGGTATTTGGGTTCAACATGTAAGAAGTAGAAAGTACAGGTATTTGTGTTCAACATGTAAGAAGTAGAAAGTACAGGTATTTGTGTTCAACATGTAAGAAGTAGAAAGTACAGGTATTTGAGTTCAACATGTAAGAAGTAGAAAGTACAGGTATTTGAGTTCAACATGTAAGAAGTAGAAAGTACAGGTATTTGGGTTCAACATGTAAGAAGTAGAAAGTACAGGTATTTGTGTTCAACATGTGAGAAGTAGAAAGTACAGGTATTTGTGTTCAACATGTAAGAAGTAGAAAGTACAGGTATTTGAGTTCAACATGTAAGAAGTAGAAAGTACAGGTATTTGAGTTCAACATGTAAGAAGTAGAAAGTACAGGTATTTGGGTTCAACATGTAAGAAGTAGAAAGTACAGGTATTTGTGTTCAACATGTAAGAAGTAGAAAGTACAGGTATTTGTGTTCAACATGTGAGAAGTAGAAAGTACAGGTATTTGTGTTCAACATGTAAGAAGTAGAAAGTACAGGTATTTGGGTTCAACATGTAAGAAGTAGAAAGTACAGGTATTTGAGTTCAACATGTAAGAAGTAGAAAGTACAGGTATTTGGGTTCAACATGTGAGAAGTAGAAAGTACAGGTATTTGAGTTCAACATGTGAGAAGTAGAAAGTACAGGTATTTGGGTTCAACATGTGAGAAGTAGAAAGTACAGGTATTTGGGTTCAACATGTAAGAAGTAGAAAGTACAGGTATTTGAGTTCAACATGTAAGAAGTAGAAAGTACAGGTATTTGTGTTCAACATGTAAGAAGTAGAAAGTACAGGTATTTGAGTTCAACATGTAAGAAGTAGAAAGTACAGGTATTTGTGTTCAACATGTAAGAAGTAGAAAGTACAGGTATTTGTGTTCAACATGTAAGAAGTAAAAGTAAAAAGTCGAGTAAAGTACTGATACCAGAAAAATGTACTTAAGTACAGTAACAAATTGTCAGGTGAACTGTAAAGGTTCATATCTTTCAAGTTCATATTTGTATTTGTTGCCTCTACTCTGCCATGTGTCCGCGTCACATTGACTTTACATGAAATCGTGCCGTTATTCAAAAAATGTGCTTCACTTCCGCTGTGAAGGCACCTTTAAGAAGACACTTTCTGTTGAATGAAATGTAACTCCTGCTGTTAAAATAATTCTGCAGTAGATCTGAACCCGCACAGGTCTTCAGAAAACCTCATTTTGATTCGGATTTCTGAAGATTCTTCAGTCGCATTTTAGGAAAACTAGTAAAAGATTTGTTGTATTGCCGAGGCAGGAGAAGAGGGAGGAAATGAAGGTGTGAAAAAGAAGATTAATCTGTGTCTCTCAACGAGTAACCTGGAGCACTTTAGAGAAGAGAGGAACGTTAATCCATTCATCGGGGAGGAGAAAGAGCAGCTGACAGATGTTGAGAGGATCCCCCCCCCCCCCCCCCACCTGTCAGCAGACACTCAATAACCTCCACCATCCATCACACACACACACACACACACACACACACACACACACACACACACACACACACACACACACACACACACACACACACACACATTACATTGCATTTAGCTGACGCTTTTATCCAAAGCGACTTACAATAAGTGCGTTCGACCAACAAAATACAAACTTGAAGAAAACAGAATCATATAAGTACATCAGGTTTCATAGAGCTAAAACATTTGAAGTGCTACTCAACTGGCTTTAGATAAGCCAGTCCTTACACACACACTAAAGATCACATATACCTACCTACAGCTTCTCTGATTGACTCTCACAAAACAGTTACCTTTATAAGAAAATACACACACCTGTGGACATGTGTGTATGTTAACACACTTTTACTGAAACAC
>CM053260.1:30026535-30117761 GCA_028583405.1 Pogonophryne albipinna
GCTTTTTGGGGGGCTTTTCTTCTTAGATAACAATGAAATCAATGTTTGCTAACGTCAACAAGCTGAAATGACTTTATAACATCGTGCTTGGTTTGATTGTCTCTTTAAATGTAACACTGCTTCTGTGAACTCCACACGTCTTGCAGAGGAACCATAAACCAAACTTCAGCTTTAGCTAGTTTTCATGCCCCTGTTTGTAAGTTTTAAATAGAGCGCAGGTGAAGGGGAGGAAGAAAGACACAAAGACACAACATCCACAAACAAACAGGAAACCAGATGCACTTTGTTTGTTTACTGTAGAACTCAGAAAGTAACATGCACACACACACACACACACACACACACACACACACACACACACACACACACACACACACACACACACACACACACACACACACACACACACACACACACACACACACACACACACACACACACACACACACACACACACACACACCAAAACTAAATAAACGAATTAAGGGTTTTTCTTAGTTTTCTATCCAATTAAGTAAAGGTCACTTTACCCTTACTTAAGTTACTTAACCTTGGGTGAATTGAAGGTGGATTGCAAATTAAATGTACCATGTTTGTATTATTATAATTATCATAATTACCACCTGAGGACACCCCTACTAACGTCCGTCTCCCTCTTTCTCCAAAACGTTTCCTGTAAATTGTGCAATTGTTGTTTCTAATCCTGACGTGTCCTGTTTTGTGTGAATTCATTGAATCACGCCTTCTTAAACATCTTTCAATGCCTTTTCTCCCTCTTTCCTTCAGAGCCCGACCCCCATCCTGAGCATGGAGCTGTCCACTAAGAGAGTACGTCTTCTTCTGACCTCATGTGTCTCCAACCCTCACAAAAACACGTGTAATAGCGACGTTTGTCCACAGGGCAAACCGTAGCATATTCACAAATAAACCTCTCAAGACGTGACATGGATACAATATGTTTCCTCTTCATTTCTAATGACTGTGTCCATGTCACGTGATCACAAACATTCCCAGTGAGAGAAAACAAACAAGGCGGACACCCGATTTCTTTTTAGTGGAAAACCCTAAATTGTAGGATAGTTTGTCCGTTAAAATGCTTTCTGATTACATTTCTAGCGTGAAGCTTACATTGTACTTTTAAAATCCACGTCCAGTGGATGTGTAGTTTGATAGATATTACCGAGATTATTTGAGCTCCATGATGACATTTGGAAATGAAGTTTTAAAGTGTAATATCTAACATTTCCACCTTCAAATGTTTTGAACATTGGGTTTAACTGAGAGTTTAGATGTCACGTCTTGAGAGGGTTATTTGTGAATATACTATGTGTTGCCCTGTCGACCAACGTAGCGTCGACACGTTTTTTTGTAAGACTGGATTGGTGTCTCTGTGTATTCATCATATTTCTTCAGAGTAGGTTTATTCAATCTTTACGAACGTGTTAATCTCAATTACCTCCCCCCCCCCCCCCCCCCACAGAGGCAGCTGTATGTCTCCAGCTCACTGGGCGTGGTGCAGCTGGAGCTCCAGAGGTGTGATCTGTACGGGGGGGGCTGCGCTGGCTGCTGCCTGGCCAGAGACCCCTACTGCTCCTGGGACGGGACCACCTGCTCCAGATACTTCCCCTCCAGCAAGAAGTGAGACAGGGGTTCATTAGCCAATCAAACAATTAGCCACGAGATGCCAGAATTGCATGTGAATGGTCTGCAGAGGCTAAAATCCCTGAGTTTCAGGTAGAGTTTTCTCTCCCACACAAGAAGTGAGACAGGACTTCATTAGTCAATTACGCAATTAGCCACGAGGTGCTATAAGGGACACTGATTGTTTTGGTTTTTTGGTATATAAATACACACACATATAAACACAATTATATAAATTAGCCACAAGAGGTCGTTAGGGACAGTCTGATTCCCAATTAAGAAAATTGTAAAATGCCTGCATTCATTAAGCGTTTCACACACACACACACACACACACACACACACACACACACACACACACACACACACACACACACACACACACACACACACACACACACACACACACACAATCTGTTGGACATGGGGGGCAGTGAGGTCATTTTGATAAAGGTTTTTGATGTAACAAGTGTCCCCCATGTCACTTTTAATAAACGGCATCATAATGAGAAGATATAAATGCTTCATCAGCAATCTATTTTATTTCCCCCCATGACACTATAGTTACAATAAATTAAATATTTTATATTATATGATATTGTCTGTCTTTTGTCTAATATAGTCTATTATACAATACATTTGATATTTCAAGCATGTTACTTACAATTGCAAGCTCTTACGTAAAAAGTCAAAGTCAACTTTATTGTCAATCTTTCAGTTTGTGTGAGATCGAAATACCGTTTCCCACAATCCCGAATACACTAACAGAGATATATACAAATATGTATACAAATATGTACATACCTGTATATACACAATCAACAGACACATGTATACATATGCACACGTTAAGACAAAATTACAACAATCAATATATACAAAATAACAGTCGCTTCCATATTTTGAGAATGTACATTAGTGCAAGACTCAGACTGTAACGTGTGTGTGTGTGTGTGTGTGTGTGTGTGTGTGTGTGTGTGTGTGTGTGTGTGTGTGTGTGTGTGTGTGTGTGTGTGTGTGTGTGTGTGTGTGTGTGTGTGTGTGTGTGTGTGTGTGTGTGTGTGTGTGTGTGTGTGTGTGTGTGTGTGTGTGTGTGTGTGTGTGTGTGTGTGTGTGTCAGGCGGGCACGCAGACAGGATGTGAAGCACGGAGACCCCTGGAGTCAGTGTCCAATCACAGAAGACGGTGAGGATTTCCTCCGTCTGATTTTAACAGCCTGTGTGTGTGTGTGGGTATAATGTGTTCCTGTCTTCATGGATTGGTCAGTGTGTGTGTGTTTGTAATGTGCTTCTCTCATTAGTTATTAGTCAGTGTGTGTTCTCACAAACACAGGATATACACAGTTATTATTCCTTTTTTCCAACTACCATTATGCAAACAACTTTTTATTATCTCCTGAAAGTATCAAGTGATACTTACTGGATTTACTATGTATATATTTTACAAAGCATTCTGCTCTGAAAGAAGGAGCAGGGCGCCCTCTAGAGGCTTTACGGAGTAACTGCCTCAGACAAACGGGTGGCAGGAAAATGCAGACATATGTATAAATAATGTAATAATAATTAAGATAAAAACATATATAGACAACCCAAATAAATATCGAACTAATACATTAAAAAAGACAATAAATAATAATAATAATAAATAAATTATTAAAACAAATGATATTGCCTCTCTGATAAAACATAATTTTCCAGATTTATTTTGAACATCTTAAAAACAAAAAGCTCTGTCTTTGCACTCAAACACTGAACACATTTCTGTCTCTCTGATGCTCCTCCTCTCCAGCCTCGGCCTCTGTGGAGCTGCAGGCGGTGTTCGGGGTGGAGGGGAACTCCTCCTTCCTGGACTGTGGTCCTCGGTCGGGGCAGGCGGAGATCCGGTGGACGGTCCAGCCGAAAGAGAGCCAGACGCTGAGTCAAAACACACAGGTGAGACGTACCTTTAAAAGCTGATCCAGCAGACATCAGGCTAATATCTCAAAGATAATACGAATATTCGCTGATCTCTCTTGTGGAAGGACTAGTGATGCCGCAAGTCAGCTTTTTGAAGCACTAGTGGCCAGAAATGCTTAGTTAACTATAGAGCTGAGAGATATCCCACACATTAAACATGGATTCAGGTCGTTAGTAATAACAGACAATTATACAACAAAAGTAAACTAGTAAAGTCCAACATCGCTGATGTATTAACTATACTCAAGAAGAAAATGTTCAGTAATTGAATAGTTTAAGCCTCGTTTGACCTTTATAGTTAATATATGTCTAAAATGTCAACTAGTTACTGTACACTATAGTGAAGTCCAAAACATTAACTAGTAAACTACTGAAAGCCAAACTGCACAGAAAGCTAATACATGTGTCACACTAGTTGATTAGTTAAAGAAGGTATGTATGACTAGTCAACTAGTGAGGTCACAAGTCACTTTCCTAGGTATTTAGTGCACATTTTGGCACGACAAGTATTAGTATAAGTATAACAGGATAAAATCATAGGTCAAGAAAACAAAAGCTTCTCATATCTGTTGAGAACACTCAGAATAGTTTGGCTTATGGTTTTGAGTTTGTATTTTTATGGTTGATAAAGAAGGAAGACTAGTAGAAGTAAATGCAGTCAGATATGGAGGATATGGAATAAACACTCAAATGGTTTGCCATGCTCACAGTACCTGCTCACAGTACCTGCTCACAGTATCTGCACACAGTACCTGCTCACAGTACCTGCACACAGTACCTGCACACAGTACCTGCACACAGTACCTGCACACAGTACCTGCTCACAGTACCTGCACACAGTACCTGCTCACAGTACCTGCTCACAGTACCTGCTCACAGTACCTGCACACAGTACCTGCTCACAGTACCTGCTCACAGTACCTGCACACAGTACCTGCTCACAGTACCTGCTCACAGTACCTGCACACATTACCTGCACACAGTACCTGCTCACAGTACCTGCTCACAGTATCTGCACACAGTACCTGCTCACAGTACCTGCACACAGTACCTGCTCACAGTACCTGCACACAGTACCTGCTCACAGTACCTGCTCACAGTACCTGCACACATTACCTGCACACAGTACCTGCTCACAGTACCTGCTCACAGTACCTGCACACAGTACCTGCTCACAGTACCTGCACACAGTACCTGCTCACAGTACCTGCACACAGTACCTGCACACAGTACCTGCTCACAGTACCTGCTCACAGTACCTGCTCACAGTATCTGCACACAGTACCTGCTCACAGTACCTGCTCACAGTACCTGCACACAGTACCTGCTCACAGTACCTGCACACAGTACCTGCTCACAGTATCTGCACACAGTACCTGCTCACAGTACCTGCACACAGTACCTGCTCACAGTACCTGCACACATTACCTGCACACAGTACCTGCTCACAGTACCTGCACACAGTATCTGCACACAGTACCTGCTCACAGTACCTGCACACAGTACCTGCTCACAGTATCTGCACACAGTACCTGCTCACAGTACCTGCACACAGTACCTGCTCACAGTACCTGCACACAGTACCTGCACACAGTACCTGCACACAGTACCTGCTCACAGTACCTGCACACAGTACCTGCACACAGTACCTGCTCACAGTACCTGCACACAGTACCTGCTCACAGTACCTGCTCACAGTACCTGCACACAGTACCTGCTCACAGTACCTGCACACAGTACCTGCACACAGTACCTGCACACAGTACCTGCACACAGTACCTGCTCACAGTACCTGCTCACAGTATCTGCACACAGTACCTGCACACAGTATAATCCTTTAGCCCCTTATTTGTATTCTGTTTTATCTTTCTTTTTTACCTTGTGTGAATCCTGTTTTTCACTCTGAACCTGTTGCTGCTATAAACCCCACGGGGATAAATAAAGTTTCTTCTTATCTTAAATGTGCATGTGAGAAAGTCAGCCAACTTCATCATCCTCCTCCTCATGCCTTGTCTTTTTATGCTGCTGCAACGCAAACATTTCCCAAATTTGGATCAATAAAGTATTTCTTATCTTATCTCATTATCTGTTGATCTTCCTCCCTCCCTATCATCATCCTCTCATCTCCCTCCCTCCTCAGCTGCTTCCTGACGGCGGCCGTTCCCTCTATCTGAATCGAGGGTTGCTGGTTCAGCGCCTGCAGGTCTCTGACTCCGGCCTCTACACCTGCTCCAGCCTGGAGCGCTCCTACAGCCAGGTCCTGGCCCGGTACCAGCTCCACGTGCTGTCCAGCAGCACCCTGCAGCCAGAGAGGGCCAAGGTACTCATCCTGTACTCAAGAAGTAGAAGTAGTCTGTTTAAAAATACTCTGGTGAAAGTAGAAGTACTGACTAAACTTCTTCACTCAAGTAAAAGTAAAGAGGCTTTGAAATGTACTTCAGTAAAAAGTACCCATAACTAGCAGCTGTTTTAAAGAGTACCTGACCTCCCTTTATATTAATAGAACAATAATGTCATTGTTAGCTAATGAATGTTTCCATGCTGAACAACGGCAACATGACAACGTTTCCATTGGTCCCTCTTCTTTAGAGAAGACCAGGAAATGATGGATACACGGATCGTGTTCAAATCAATAGGCACGCAATGACTCTAAAGAATAATGATCACGCCACCAAACACACATTCAGACTAAAGGAACCAGCTGTTTGGAAAATGAGAGAAGTAGAAAGTACAGGTATTTGGGTTCAACATGTAAGAAGTAGAAAGTACAGGTATTTGTGTTCAACATGTAAGAAGTAGAAAGTACAGGTATTTGTGTTCAACATGTAAGAAGTAGAAAATACAGGTATTTGTGTTCAACATGTAAGAAGTAGAAAGTACAGGTATTTGGGTTCAACATGTAAGAAGTAGAAAGTACAGGTATTTGAGTTCAACATGTAAGAAGTAGAAAATACAGGTATTTGTGTTCAACATGTAAGAAGTAGAAAGTACAGGTATTTGAGTTCAACATGTAAGAAGTAGAAAGTACAGGTATTTGGGTTCAACATGTAAGAAGTAGAAAGTACAGGTATTTGTGTTCAACATGTAAGAAGTAGAAAATACAGGTATTTGTGTTCAACATGTAAGAAGTAGAAAGTACAGGTATTTGTGTTCAACATGTAAGAAGTAGAAAATACAGGTATTTGGGTTCAACATGTAAGAAGTAGAAAGTACAGGTATTTGTGTTCAACATGTAAGAAGTAGAAAATACAGGTATTTGTGTTCAACATGTAAGAAGTAGAAAGTACAGGTATTTGGGTTCAACATGTAAGAAGTAGAAAGTACAGGTATTTGTGTTCAACATGTAAGAAGTAGAAAATACAGGTATTTGTGTTCAACATGTAAGAAGTAGAAAGTACAGGTATTTGAGTTCAACATGTAAGAAGTAGAAAGTACAGGTATTTGGGTTCAACATGTAAGAAGTAGAAAGTACAGGTATTTGGGTTCAACATGTAAGAAGTAGAAAGTACAGGTATTTGGGTTCAACATGTAAGAAGTAGAAAGTACAGGTATTTGGGTTCAACATGTAAGAAGTAGAAAGTACAGGTATTTATGTTCAACATGTAAGAAGTAGAAAGTACAGGTATTTGTGTTCAACATGTAAGAAGTAGAAAGTACAGGTATTTATGTTCAACATGTAAGAAGTAGAAAGTACAGGTATTTATGTTCAACATGTAAGAAGTAGAAAGTACAGGTATTTGTATTCAACATGTAAGAAGTAGAAAGTACAGGTATTTGGGTTCAACATGTAAGAAGTAGAAAGTACAGGTATTTATGTTCAACATGTAAGAAGTAGAAAGTACAGGTATTTATGTTCAACATGTGAGAAGTAGAAAGTACAGGTATTTGGGTTCAACATGTAAGAAGTAGAAAGTACAGGTATTTGTGTTCAACATGTAAGAAGTAGAAAGTACAGGTATTTGTATTCAAAATGTAAGAAGTAGAAAGTACAGGTATTTGTGTTCAACATGTGAGAAGTAGAAAGTACAGGTATTTGAGTTCAACATGTAAGAAGTAGAAAGTACAGGTAATTGTGTTCAACATGTGAGAAGTAGAAAGTACAGGTATTTGGGTTCAACATGTAAGAAGTAGAAAGTACAGGTATTTGAGTTCAACATGTAAGAAGTAGAAAGTACAGGTATTTGTGTTCAACATGTAAGAAGTAGAAAGTACAGGTATTTGTGTTCAACATGTAAGAAGTAGAAAGTACAGGTATTTGTGTTCAACATGTAAGAAGTAGAAAGTACAGGTATTTGGGTTCAACATGTAAGAAGTAGAAAGTACAGGTATTTGTGTCAACATGTAAGAAGTAGAAAGTACAGGTATTTGTGTTCAACATGTAAGAAGTAGAAAGTACAGGTATTTGGGTTCAACATGTAAGAAGTAGAAAGTACAGGTATTTGTGTTCAACATGTGAGAAGTAGAAAGTACAGGTATTTGGGTTCAACATGTAAGAAGTAGAAAGTACAGGTATTTGTGTTCAACATGTAAGAAGTAGAAAGTACAGGTATTTGTGTTCAACATGTAAGAAGTAGAAAGTACAGGTATTTGTGTTCAACATGTGAGAAGTAGAAAGTACAGGTATTTGGTGTTCAACATGTAAGAAGTAGAAAGTACAGGTATTTGGGTTCAACATGTAAGAAGTAGAAAGTACAGGTATTGTGTTCAACATGTAAGAAGTAGAAAGTACAGGTATTTGTGTTCAACATGTAAGAAGTAGAAAGTACAGGTATTTGTGTTCAACATGTAAGAAGTAGAAAGTACAGGTATTTGTGTTCAACATGTAAGAAGTAGAAAGTACAGGTATTTGGGTTCAACATGTAAGAAGTAGAAAGTACAGGTATTTGGGTTCAACATGTAAGAAGTAGAAAGTACAGGTATTTGTGTTCAACATGTAAGAAGTAGAAAGTACAGGTATTTGTGTTTCAACATGTAAGAAGTAGAAAGTACAGGTATTTGGGTTCAACATGTAAGAAGTAGAAAGTACAGGTATTTGTGTTCAACATGTAAGAAGTAGAAAGTACAGGTATTTGTGTTCAACATGTAAGAAGTAGAAAGTACAGGTATTTGTGTTCAACATGTAAGAAGTAGAAAGTACAGGTATTTGTGTTTCAAACATGTAAGAAGTAGAAAGTACAGGTATTTGTGTTCAACATGTAAGAAGTAGAAAGTACAGGTATTTGGGTTCAACATGTAAGAAGTAGAAAGTACAGGTATTTGTGTTCAACATGTGAGAAGTAGAAAGTACAGGTATTTGGGTTCAACATGTAAGAAGTAGAAAGTACAGGTATTTGTGTTCAACATGTAAGAAGTAGAAAGTACAGGTATTTGTGTTCAACATGTAAGAAGTAGAAAGTACAGGTATTTGTGTTCAACATGTAAGAAGTCAAAGTAAAAAGCCGTCAGAAAATAAGTAGTGGAGTAAAGTACTGATACCAGAAAAATATACTTAAGTACAGCAACGAAGTATTTGTACTCCACTACTTCCCACCTCTGGGTGCAGTGACTCTGATACAGAAACATCAAAGACATGTTTTTTATATATTTGCATATATCTGAGACCCATAATATATGCCTACAAATAGCATGATAGGAGATCTTCAAGTACAGTAACGAAGTATTTGTTCTCCACCTCTTCCTGCAGACAACGACCCACTTCCAGCAGAACCTCAGCCCCAACCAGCCGGGCAGCGTCCCAATCGGCAGGGGGTTCCTGGGTCCTCTGAAAAACTACAAGGAGCTGCATACCAACAGTCTGAGCATGGACGAGTACTGCGAGCAGCTCTGGTACCGGGAGAAACGCCGGCAGCAGAAACTCAGAGCGCTGAAGCTGAAGCAGGAGAGCAGGAAGGCCCGGGTGAGGAGGCACAACCCCCCCGAGGGGCCTCTCTAGAGCCCTGAAGGACAGAGACACTGCTCAGGGACAACAGGTCCAGCACATGAAGAGGACAGTCCCCTCCAAAGCTACTGGAACAGCGACGTCCGTTGCTTTATGTTTGCAGTACACTGAAAACAATTGGGTTTCACATCAAAAGAGGAATATACCTGGGTGTAAATACCTGGAACTAAAAGTCTTTTGTCTCATCTTCAGCTTTTGATTTCAATTGTTTTCAGTGTATAGCAAAAATAAAGCAATTGGCGTCGCTGTTCCAGTAGCTTTGGAGGGGACTGTGTCGTTAAATCAGTTTTGGAATAAAGAAGGGATGATTTCTGTAACTTTTTATACAACCAGTGAAATAGCTGAGATGAAGGCCCTGTTCCAAACCGCCCCCTACACCCTATCCAACAGAGAGTCTGACTTCACCTGCTGCTCCACCTGACCGACTCAATGCTGTGTGTTACCTCGTATTGTTTTTAAGGATCATGTACCCGTGTTGAGTCTAGAAAACGTTTTATTATTGTTTTGTTTTTTCAAGAGATGCTGAGGTTTCATATGAGCATCTCTTGGACAAAGAATAACAAAAAGAAAACTCCCAAAATCTTTAATGGCGTTGTTTTCTAAACTAAACACGAGTATATGATCCTAAGTTTGTAAACAATACGAGGTAACCATGAAGTTGTTAACATCTGTAGTCGATATGAAATCTTGTTGTGCAGTTTATCAGTACATCATGTAACTGGAATTGGGCCTTTATTACAGAGTGTGTAGGGGGCGGTTTGGAACTGGGCCTAAATGTGCAAAACTAACAAGCTAGAATCCGGTATGAGGTCTCACTCCCAGACAGAAACATGTAAACTATATATAATTAATGACAGAAGACTAAAGTTTGCCCTTTGTTTAAACATGTATTTATGTTGGTTCTTAATCGTATACATGTATTGATTTATATGGACTTCAGTGGAGACGAGACGCACACATTAAATGGACATTATAATGTAAAGCTTATTAATAACTCTGCCTTGTAACTAATATTATTGTAACATATTATTCACATGTATATTAAAGAACTCTATTTTTGATAGTTTTCTTCTTTGTAAGTTTGAATTTTAGTACATTTTTACATAAACGTGTGTGTTTTTCATTAGCAGGATTACAGCTGTTTGGACGAAGAAGCTTTGAGATCAATACATGTAAATTGTGTTTACTGTATGTGAATAAGCCACAACATGTTGTACAAATAAAAACATAGACACATTCAAAGGTTTTAAATGATTGTGCAATATAAAGTTTGGTTTATTTTGCTAAGAACGTTTATCTTACGATTATAACTAACCAGTACAGAAACTTTACATAGAAATGAATGGATGTTTACGTGCCGTGATGTAAATGTGGATGAATGATGGTAAATATAATCAAGTGTTAAATCAGACTTTAGTTCCACCTGGAGTAAATCCACCAGCTACCCTGCAGTCTACAAAGTCATTCAAACTAGCTGCACCTTCACCAGCTTTGAGAACACTTTCATGATCAATCATTATAAAACATATCATATATATTATTCTGAAATGGACCAATCTGCACAACGACTACTTTTACTGTCTTTCACTATATTTTGATGAGAATACTTTTCTACTTTCACTTGAGGAACATTTTGAATGCAGGACTTTGACTGTAACAGAGTATTCCTATACTCTGGTACTTCTACTTTTACTCAAGTACAAGATCTGAGTACTTCTACTTTTACTCAAGTACAAGATCTGAGTACTTCTACTTTTACTCAAGTGCAAGATCTGAGTACTTCTATTTTCAAACAAGTACAATATCTGAGTACTTCTACTTTTACTCAAGTACAAGATCTGAGTACTTCTACTTTTACTCAAGTACAAGATCTGAGTACTTCTACTTTTACTCAAGTACAAGATCTGAGTACTTCTACTTTTACTCAAGTGCAAGATCTGAGTACTTCTACTTTCAAACAAGTACAATATCTGAGTACTTCTACTTTTACTCAAGTACAAGATCTGAGTACTTCTACTTTTACTCAAGTACAAGATCTGAGTACTTCTACTTTTACTCAAGTGCAAGATCTGAGTGCTTCTACTTTCAAACAAGTACAATATCTGAGTACTTCTACTTTTACTCAAGTACACGATCTGAGTACTTCTACTTTTACTGAAGTACACAATCTTAATATTCTTAATAATACTTCTTAATATTAAGAAGTATTATTATTATTATTATTATTATTATTACTATTTGTATTATTGTTCTTATTAGCATTATATTATTCTTATTAGTATACTTAATTATCGTTATTGACATATTCACTGCCCCCTCCAGCAGGGGGCAGTGAAGTGCTTACAGCGTCACCACCAACACAAACACCAACGAAGAAGACGTCAACGGATAATGGTTTGAACCTCACTGATGGAAACGCGCTTCATGGAAACAAGTCGAGATATTTAATTCCCTCTAGCAGAGAAGGTAAATGTCTACTCACTTTAGCGAGTAAATGTTGAATCTAAATGTGTGTAAAGTGAACCACGTGACTTCCCCGCCGCTGCTTCAGTTTAGCTCTCGTTGTTGGTTAGCTACAGTTAGCTAGCCGATGCTAACTTGCATGTTTTATTGACTGTTGGAGTTTTTGTTCAATGGAGGTTAATGTTAATAAGAATGCATCAAATACAGAGGGGGAAGAAGTACTCATATCTTATACTTTAGTTAAAGTAGAAGTACTCATATCTTATACTTCAGTTAAAGTAGAAGTGCTCAGATCTTATACTTCAGTTAAAGTAGAAGTACTCAGATCTTGTACTTCAGTAAAAATAGAAGTACTCAGATCTTGCGATTGAGTAACAGTAGAAGTACTCAGATCTTGTGATTGAGTAACAGTAGAAGTACTCAGATCTTGTGATTGAGTAACAGTAGAAGTACAATAAAAGTCCTGCATTCACAATGTTACTCAAGTAAAAGTATTAGTAGAGTAGAAGTACACAGTAGCATAACATGGAAATACTCAAGTAAAGTACAAGTACCTCAGAAGTGTACGTCCAGTACCTGAGTAGATGTACTTAGTTACTTCCCACCTCTGCCAGTCACTGGGACGTTGTGGTGAGATAACAGAACACAGTTATCACATTACATGTCACTGTTAGACGCTTTTATCCAAAGCGACTCACATTCTCAACACTGTGGACAATCCCCACAGGAGCACTTTGGAGTGAAGTGTCTCAGGGACACAACGACATGCTGACTGCAGTGGGGTTTGAACCTGTGCTCCCCTGATCCCAACACAAAGGCACTACCCACTGCGCCACACACCTCCCTAGTTATCATCACGTCTCCTCAGCATTTGTTAAATAGTTTGTGTTTCTGCTGAACAGGCTAACAGAGTTATGCTATGCTAGGTTGTGTCGCCAGCTAACTTCAACTGTGGAAATGAAATGTTTGTGTGGTGTGTGTGCGTGCGTGTGTGTGCGTGTCCTCCTGGTAGGATTATAGTGGACTGTATCGAGGAAGGAATCAACAGCAGCGTCCGACATGGCTGCTCCAACGTTACAACAGCCCAGTTTCCTGCTGGTGAGTCATTATCACATCATTGGTCAATATGTTTTATTGTCATATATACACAGGGGTTAAGTTGGGATTTGATATGTGGGGGGGCTCTGTGTGGAGGTGCGAGAGGGGGGCGGGGGTCGAGGATCTCATTATTTGACCTTAAGGGATATACACTGTGGCCCTAAAGCAACTGCTCCATTATCTGTATCACATGCACACATTGATGCCTCCAAATGTCACGATAAAAATAGAAAGTACTACAAATAAACTGGAATTCATTTACATCTTAAATTATTAATATACACAAAAAAGGTTTACAAATTGCTTTTTAAAATCAACACTGCTCTGCACACTTGCTAAAGAACATTTGTGTGGAAATCTCAATTCATTTGTAGGGCTGCGTGAGTAACTATTGAATCATCACCACATTCTGTGTGACCGATCATAACTCAGCTTTATGCAGACACACATTTAGCATGGTGTACAGGGCCGGTTTTTGGCATAGGCGACATAGGCGGTCGCCTAGGGTGCCAGATCTGGGGGGGGGGGGGGGGGGCTGCGCTGGGAGGGGAAAAAACATTTTTGACCGTTGGTGCTCATCCTAATTTTCGGCCTTGATGTAACAACATTCATAATGAAGTAAATGTAACACCCTTTTCACCCCGGTTACACTTTCCATTTTCCCTGTACGATGGGCGCTATAAGTGATGACAGTGGGGGGGGGTTGGCGTATCAGGCGTCGGCAGCTCACAGCCAAAGTGGGCGTGGGAGCGAGCAAGAGAGATAAATGCAATTTATGTAAACACATATTTCCAAGGCACTCCTTTATAGTTATTCGGACAAACATGTTTGAAATCATTTCAATGTATACTATAGGACAGTAAACCAAAAATATCATTTCAAACTTGACAGACACAAAAATATGCTTAAATAAATGTTAAAATCTCGCCTAGGGCAGCAAATTGGATAGAACCGGCCCTGATGGTGTAGGAAACGGGCTCCTTGTTACAAGACGGGTCGGGGGTTTGGCAGCACCGCTGCAGACTCTCTGCACACACACACACACACACACACACACACACACACACACACACACACACACACACACACACACACACACACACACACGCACACCGCTGCAGACTCTCTGCACACACACACACACACACACGCACACCGCTGCAGACTCTCTGCACACACACACACGCACACCGCTGCAGACTCTCTGCACACACACACACACACACACACACACGCACACCGCTGCAGACTCTGCACGAAGGAGCCGCGGTGCTGCAGCTCCTGATCGGAGCAGAGACACACGTTCACTAAGCGGAAAACGATATCCTGTCCCAGAGATCTGCTATTTTAAAGTGAAGTCAACACATATCGACCCTAAATAAAGTCTATATTAAGAACGAGAGATGTTTTAACATATGGCTTAAACAAATGACAAATGAGCGAGGGTGATGACGTCAGAGCATCGTTCCAATTGAACCCCTGTATATCCAGTATAACAAGCAGTCAAATGAAATTCTTACCTTTTGCTCAGCACACTTACATATTAAGAAACTATACAAACAATCACACATGTAAGATAAAAACCAGCGTATAAGAAAATGTAAAATAGAAACTGAATTCCTGTCCCAGAATAAAAGTGCATGATGAATCTAAAACTAGATGGATATATAAACAGCAGGGTAGAGTGTATACATAAGAGTACAGATATAACAGTATGAATGTAGCAGTGTGTAAAACAATATAGTGCTGATGATCATTTCTGTCGTGGATCAAGAACTGGCACAACTAATGCTGCGGTCGTTTCAAATTTCACCCAAATCTGAGTTATTAACATCAAAAATGTGTTGCTTTTGCCAACATATCTTAATTATAAATAGTTTATAAGCAACCTAAGCTACTCATAAATGACAAGTGTTTGAACTCACTTTTGAAGTGTTATATTATTGAATGTCCCACATTAGAAGATATCTGAGTGACTTTAAGTGATTCTCTGCTGTCAGACCCAGATGATACCTTCTGTCCGAGTAGTGACATCACACATCTGTAGACTGAATCTCCAGCACGACGTGTCTCCTGTGATTCTCTCAAGATGCTCATGAATGTCTCGTGATGTTTCTCCAGGCTAATCTGAGAAACGACTCGACCACCAAACCTCTCCTCCACCGGTGCCAGGATCTGGTGAAAGTCATCGATGATTATCCTGCAAAGGTACAGAGAACCCCCCCCCCCCCCCCTCTGCTTCATTTAGAGTTTCTATAAAAGGACCACCGGCAGGGTGGAGACGCAACTCCCAGTGAACAGCCTCCAGAGGCTACGGTCGCTCCTCACTGTGACACCTTTCTATAGAAACAGTCCGTACTGAAGTTATAGCTTAACGATGTTTAATAACCCAAATAAACAAACGATAATTTAACAGGAGCTAACGATCAGCCTCTGGGTCGGACTGGCAAACACCAGGTGGACTAAAACACAACAACCCCATGTGACCAGCGCAGTGAGTGATCATCAAATACAAACGTGATCCATCTCAAACAACAATAATGGAAATAATTGCCTTTGGTACTTGAGTAAAAGTAGAAGTACTCAGATCTGGTACTTGAGTAAAAGTAGAAGTACTCAGAACATGTACTTGAGTAAAAGTAGAAGTACTCAGATCTGGTACTTGAGTAAAAGTAGAAGTACTCAGAACATGTACTTGAGTAAAAGTAGAAGTACTCAGATCTTGTACTTGAGTAAAAGTAGAAGTACTCAGAACATGTACTTGAGTAAAAGTAGAAGTACTCAGATCTTGTACTTGAGTAAAAGTAGAAGTACTCAGATCTTGTTCTTGAGTAAAAGTAGAAGTACTCAGATCTTGTACTTGAGTAAAAGTAGAAGTACTCAGATCTTGTACTTGAGTAAAAGTAGAAGTACTCAGATCTTGTACTTGAGTAAAAGTAGAAGTACTCAGATCTTGTTCATGAGTAAAAGTAGAAGTACTCAGATCTGGTACTTGAGTAAAAGTAGAAGTACTCAGATCTTGTACTTGAGTAAAAGTAGAAGTACTCAGATCTTGTACTTAGTAGAAGTAGAAGTACTCAGATATTGTACTTAGTAGAAGTAGAAGTACTCAGATATTGTACTTAGTAGAAGTAGAAGTACTCAGATCTTGTTCTTGAGTAAAAGTAGAAGTACTCAGATCTTGTTCTTGAGTAAAGTAGAAGTACTCAGATCTTGTTCTTGAGTAAAGTAGAAGTACTCAGATCTTTGTGCATTGGATCAACACATCTAGTGTCTCTTGTCCTGTGGAACAGCTGTTTGGTTGTTTTGAAGTTTCTGTTGGCTGGAAGAATGCGTCTGATTTATAAACGATGCAGCCTTACAGTCAGCTGTTTGTCTGATCTAACCTTTAATAATAATGCTGAAGGAGACAGCTGCTAGCTCTGTGACGCCTCAGATTCACTTTGAGTCCATCACTTTATCTACGAGGAATACTACTTCCTCCTAGAGAAACTTTACGCACAGAAACTTACGCACAGAAACTTACGCACAGAATCCAACATAATGTTGAATGCATTGGAGAGATTCCTGGTGATGTTGGCAGGTAAATCCTTCAGGTGTTCAGATGTCAGTCAGTACAGTGCATGTTCCTGTAAGGTAAGGGAGGCTGTGGCTCAGTGGATATTGTGCTGGACTTCGAACTAGGGGATAGCAAGTTCAAACCCCACTGCAGTCAGCATGTCGTCCCAAAGTGCTCCTGTGGGGATTGTCCACAGTATTGAGTATGTTAGTCGCTTTGGATAAAAGGGACATGTGATGTAAGGTACGTTTATTTATTTAGAGGCAATTCTGCCTTACATCCACATTAACTCATACAAAGAAGACAACAGAAAGAAACACAATAAATAAACATGATGGAATAACAGATTCATGAAAACTATACATAAAAGAGATACAGAATAGTTTAAAAACAACGTACGGTAGGTGCTAAAACAAGTTAAAAGACTTCCGGGGGAGCAGCTGAAAAAAGTAGTGTTTTAGATGTGTTGTGTTCCTGACATTAGAGCAGTGAAATAGCCCAATGTACAGGACGCTATTGTTCCTGTTGGCAAGAGAGGCGTCTCTGTGGACGTTCTGTTGGAGAGACGTCAGTGACACAGAGTGTGGGCTGCATTTTAGACTCTATTTCTGTACCTTTAATACTGCAGATAAAAAGGCGTAGACGTTTTTTAAAGAATATCAATGCTCTATAACCATCTGCAGTAACCTTCAGCTACTGCCTCCATCAGTCAGTCAGTTATACAAATATAACACCACGGTTTCTTTCTTGATATATTTAATGAGAATACGATATTATTCTCGTGGGAAATTGGGGTTTATTACCCATAAACTCAATTTTATACTAAAATAAAACAATATATATATTTATAATAGAACCAAAATATTACAAAAACATAGGAATTTAAACTGAAAATGCGCAAAAATAGTCCACGTTCTCCATTAGTTTGAACTTTGAACTTTCTCCGTTACTTTTACTTTAAACGTCTCTCCTTAAAACTTAATTGGACTTAAAGGTTTTTTTTGACAGATGGAACGTTTTTGCGTTAAAAGTTTTCCGACCGTTTCAGATATTTTTTAAATGGGTGTCTATGGGGTGGGCTCTTTATGGGGGCGAGAGTGGATGAGATGTATTCTTACATTAGTCAATGTGTTGAACATGTTAGAAACAAAACAAACAATAATAATTATAACAAAGAGAAGCAAAATAAAATAAATAAATTGATAAACAAAAAAATGTCTTTAAAAAATCTCATGAAAAAAAGGTCTTGAACCTGCTCTAAATCCCAACATATTTTATTTGTATTTACATGCACTATTGTATCTGTTTTATTGTGTTGCAATGTTGGAGGAGGAGCCTGTGGCCTCAGATTGTCATTGATACATCTAAACTGTAGCTTTGCACACATGACAATAAAAGCCTTGAATCTTGATCATATGGGTTTTCCCAGTTTCTGATGCTTCATATCCGTGAGTTTCCCTTCTGATCGAGCATACTCTAACGGAGGATCAATTATCAAAGTTTAATCGTTTCTCCAGAGTTTCAACATTATTGGACTAGATTTTTTTTAACGGGCGTCTATGGGACGGAGTCTTTTGGGGCGAGAGTGGATGACATCATCACCTAGAGTGTAGAGGGTGTTTAAAATCTCCTGGAAAATATATCTTAAACCTGCTCTAAATACAAAAATGTTCATATGTTACTTTCCCCTCCATAGGAACGAGTGAGAAGTCCTCGTGAACAGAGCGAAGAAATACTGATCGAGCATACTTTAATGGAAGATAAATTATCAAAGTTTCATCGTTTCTCCAGACTTTCAACTTTATTGGACTCAAACGTTTCTTCCTAAAATCACAGTTAAAATGTTGTGAAATTTCGCAGCGTTTCAGACTTTTTTAATGAGCGTCTGGGACGGACTCTTTAGGGTGAGAGTGGATGACATCATCACTTAGAGTGTAGAGGGTGGTAAAAATATCCTTAAAAAAATCTTAATCCTGCTCTAAATTCCATAACATGTCACTTCTTAGATGCTTTTACCCAAAGCAACTTACTTACACTCAATACTATGGACAATCCCCAAGTACATATGTGCGTTCCCAGTTTCTGAGCATCCTATCCGTGTGTTTCCCCTCAGGAGCTGCATGTGATCTTCCCCTGGCTGGTGGAGACGGTGTTCGGCAGTCTGGACGGGATCCTCGGGGGCTGGAACCTCAGGCTGCTGCAGGCCAGGAGCCACGAGTACAACATCGCTCTGGAGTTCCTCAGCCCCAGGTACTGGACACCTCCTTCCCTCTGAGATCAGCTGGGGGGGGTTGTTGTTCTCTGATGGCTCCCTGAGGAGTGTTGACATCCTCCTGGATTCATCTTCTTATTTTAGACACATGCATTTTCAGGCATCTGGACTACCTCTGTTGTTAATGATTTATCTTTTCTATTTACACACGGCATCTATTGCAGTCTGTCCGTCCTGAGAGAGGGACCCTTATTCATTTCTCCCCATTAACTGTGGGGGTTTCTCTGGAAGTTTCTCCTTGTCCGATGTGAGGGTCCGAGGACAGAGGGGGTCGTACTGATATTCTGAACAAACTGTGAAGTCCACTGAGACACATGTAACATTGGTGATCTTGGGCTATAGAGATAAACATTGATTGATTGATTGAAAGAAGGAATCAAACCCTCTTCTCTCGATCTGTTTCAGTGGGCCGATGATGAAGCTGGTGTACAAACTTCAAGCAGAAGAGTACAAATATGAAATACCCGTCAACTATCTCCCGGTAAGAAGAACTGCATCACCTGCTTCAATTAGTCATACGTTCAACATCCATTGTCTCTCTACACTTTAGTATATAGTATTTGTATTTTAATGTGGAACACACTGCTCCTGTAACAAAATAAATTCCCAAATTAGGATGAATAAAGTATCTATCTATCTATTCAGTGTTTCTCAAAGTGTGGTCACGCCCCCTAGTGGTCCGTGAGTATATTGGTAACATTTCACATTTGAAATAAATAAATAAATTTAAGTTCCTCTCGCAGGAATATCTCGCAATGGAGGGAGCTTAACTTTCACTTTCCATTGCATGATATAGCCCAGCGCAACACCTTCGTCACACATGTTGCCACTTGTTTTTACCATTTCAGGCGATTTGTAATTTGCGATTTTCAAGAAGCGTATAAAACAAACAATGGATGTATTTCATGAACATTTATCCATGCTGGAAGTAGATTTAGATGTTAGGAGTGAGATAGAGATTATTATCTAATCTATGCATCCGATGAAGCATTGCATGAAGTCTGTTGATGACCAGAGGCTGTTGTTGGGGCAGACCATGCAGGCCAGCCCGATGGTCACCAAGGTTCATGTTTTAATAGCATTTTTACAAAAAAAGCCCAGCCGAGCCTAACATGTGAAAAAGAGAGAGTTAAACTTGGCCCTGCGACCAAAGTTTTACTGCATTTTGTTTTGAAAACCCACAGCGGAGGTTTGTGTCGTACTACATGCGGTGTATTGTGCATTTCTCTCAGTAGCCAACGATCTGTGAGTCTGTTGGCTCGGACATAAACTCCGTAATAAATATAGTCTACATTTCATAAGAGGTGTAAAACCTGTGAGCATTTTAAAACCAACACATTGGAACGAAATGCTTATATAATCTGTAGTTGTATTTGTATTGTTGATTTATTGTGTGAACGAGGCGATACAGAGAAGGTTAAGCTGTCATTATTAGGCTGTAATTTGTTATATACTGTTGGAGTGGTAAGCAGGCCTATTGTTTTTGGATATTTGGGGAGTTAGGTGGTCTGCGAGTGGTTTTTCTTTTATTGGTTAAGTGGTCCTTGGTATGAAGAAGTTTGAGAAACACTGATCTATATATAGATATCGATAGATAGATTTGTTTTAATATTTAAAAATGTGTTATAGTTGGAGATGTGTAACTGTTATATGTTGTTGACGACTGTATCCACAAAGCTACACATAAGATATACAATAAACACAGCAGGGTTAAAGCACTTATTGAACGTATCTTGAATAAAAGCAGCAGCTAAATGTAATGTATAATGTAACTAGTGTGTAATAATGTGTGTTGTCCTTTAGGGTCCGGTGAAGGCGTGCATCCAGCAGGGCGTCCTCCCAGAATGCCCTCTGTTCCACAACAAGCTGCAGTTCCCCCTCAGTGGACTCCTCACCCTGAACCTGGCGCTCAGTATCCTTCACACTCTCAAAATAAGTGTTAGTTTTTTTAAATCGATTGTTTTATCAGACCATTAGGTCACAGTTTCACATGACAGAAAAACTCATTCAATTTGACAAGCTTGAATTTGGCTATGTAGCTTTAAAAACATATCATTAACTCGATCAGCTAAACATTTGAGCTGTTGTATTTGTTCTTGAAATGTGACGGCTACAAAACATGTCCTGTGTCTTTCTGACAGCGTGCACTGACTGTGAGGATTATTCCTTAACGCTGTTTCCAGATCCATTTGAATTCTTCATGTTTAACTTTGCCTACTGCCTCATCACACCAAAGGTGAGTTTACACATTCCTCTAAGTATAAATGTATCATCGTCGATATTCTCAATTAACAGCGTCTTGAAAACAGTGAGCTTTAGTCGTGATCGTCCACTAAAGCTTGGGCCAGGTTGTGGGCTATTGAAGACAGAATTATGAGATTAGGAATCCAGTCAAGACTTTTTAATACTTAAAATAAATAAGAAACTTGCTGTCAGTGCCTGGCTGTGTTAGGATGAAGCAGGACACATGGGTTACAGTGGAATAGTCCAAAGATCCGCTCCTATCGTCTTCTCCTATCCACTATTCCTTGACCTCTGGGTGAAACGTCAAGGGGTTATAATAAATACAAATGTATAAACTTGTCAGGCCACCATTCAAACATCTTTTAAAAGTTGAACAAACCCCACACAGCTCAGTAAAGACTGTGAAATGTTGACTTTATTTGATCATTTCAGTAAAAACTAACGTTCATATTTCTCTTTTTGATATAATACTGATGAACGTTCAAAACAAAGCACTTTGGCAACTTACCACATACGTTTTAAAAAGCTTAATAAGCACCGTAACTTTCATGATATCATTTCTCGGTCATAATCGGTTGTTTCAGTGAACGGCCGACTGTTGTGTGACCAGTGGCGTTTCTATATGTACAAAAGTGGTGGGGCACAAAAAACTTAGATGTCTATATAAGCTTCTGCAGTGAGGTTCATGGCTGGTGAGGCACTGGCACTGACTCTTCAGGTTTACAAATATTATATTTTGACCTAAATCAAAATATAATATTATTTTCAAAAGCCTCTTTAGTCTGTGTGAAGCTGACAATTGAGCGGCCCGACCAAGCAAGGAGGCAGAGGCAGAACGTCCAAAAATACAACCCGGTGTGGGCATTTATTAAATCATGAACACATGACACACAGCCTCAATCCTGCTGTTTCTCCCTGAACACAGACTGCAGCCACAAGGATCTCACACACACTCTACCACCTCCACACAGGGAAACAGAGCCTAAATACCTACACACTAATCAGCACAACAAGACACAGGTGAGGGGGGAGCAATTAGACTCATTATTTTTTTGCCACACACATTAAATAGGAAAATACTCTGAGCATGCGCAGTGTAGTTTTTACAGTCACCGTTCACTTAGACAGTGAGAGGGAGGGGCAGGATCGGGTTTTGTCCCACATGGCTCTTAACAGCTCAATAGGCACACACTGTAGACACTAATTAGAAGAACACAGACTGAAACAGCAATGTACAGACAAATCAGATGATTAAACATGATCTTAAAATATATTTTATATATATTTAAATTTATTTTTTGCATTTTGTTGTAATCATTATTTTAATACTTTCTGCTGACACTAGGTGGGGCTGTGCAAGGCATTGTGGGGCAGCATTTTCTCCTCTCCTTTCGGTGAGGGAGGTCCAGTGATTCCTAAGCTAAAGGAGGTTATAAAGGAAGTTTGAAACCTCCTTTCCTTTCATCTAGAGCAGGGGTATTCAACTAAAATTCAACGAGGTCCAGTTAGAGAAAATGTCCCCATGCAAAGGTCCGGAACATCAAAGTGTCTAAGTTGCTTCATGAATTAGTGTGATATATGTTGAAGTAGCTGCAGCTTTATCAACGTCTGCATGTAATCAACAACTGACTGCCAATCAAATAAAGAAAGTACAATTCAAAAACAACAATATTTATTGTCAATGAACATTGAACTCTACAGATATACAGTAAATACTGTGGATATGTGTAATGTTCCTCTCGGGCTGCATTTACAATGAAATAGAGGAAATAAATAAAATAGCTTTTCAAAATATGTGCATCTTAAAAGTGCTTAATTTTAGATAAATAAAATAAAGTGTAGCAGCAGCTTGAGTTTCCCTTTCTCTTTGTTAACCGTTTCACATCATGACTTCACAGTTTCAGCCGATTATAGAACAATATCAGTCTTTACACATCATAACAATTGAACAGTTTTAAAGTTTCTCTTTCTGTCCCTCTTATATTGCAGACCCTCTCTCACTTTGTTCTGTTCAGTGGGAGAATTGAGCTGGAGCTTATTGTCCTGCCAGGAGTTTAGATCTGGGCTGAAATGGTGTCAGGGCCATTCTCATACACACATCAGGTGCTCATTGGTTAGCCTCGATTAGCCTCGGTTAGCTCATTGGTTAGCCTCGGTTAGCCTGCCCTGGAACCATATTTATTTTTTGTGACCTCAGTTCTGACCTGAGAGGGAATGTTTGGTCAAACACTTTGTGTTTTGTCTCATAGTGGCGTTTTGGCACTTTTAATGAGCGCCACGGTCTCTGAACAAATGAGACACACTGGCTCTGAGCTCCCAGTGGGCAGGATGAACATGAATGAGTCCACTCAGGGTTCAAAGCTCTGTTCTCACTGTCCACGTTCCTCTTCTTGGAGAGCACCATGTGTCATTATGTCTCTCCCGCTAACACGCCTGTTCACTCTCCTCTCCGCTTCTCTCCCTGTGTCGCTAATTATTCTCTTCACTCACTTTCCTCTCCGCTTCTCTCTGCCGCACTCTCGTCTCTTCTTCTGTGTTTCTCTCCCTGTATCTCTCACTCGTCTCTTCTTCTGTGTTTCTCTCCGTGTATCGCTCTCTCGTCTCTTCTTCTGTGTTTCTCTCCCTGTATCTCTCTCTCGTCTCTTCTTCTGTGTTTCTCTCCCTGTATCTCTCTCTCGTCTCTTCTTCTGTGTTTCTCTCCGTGTATCTCTCTCTCGTCTCTTCTTCTGTGTTTCTCTCCCTGTATCTCTCTCTCGTCTCTTCTTCTGTGTTTCTCTCCCTGTATCTCTCTCTCGTCTCTTCTTCTGTGTTTCTCTCCCTGTATCTCTCACTCGTCTCTTCTTCTGTGTTTCTCTCCGTGTATTGCTCTCTCGTCTCTTCTTCTGTGTTTCTCTCCGTGTATCGCTCTCTCGTCTCTTCTTCTGTGTTTCTCTCCCTGTATCGCTCACTCGTCTCTTCTTCTGTGTTTCTCTCCCTGTATCTCTCTCTCGTCTCTTCTTCTGTGTTTCTCTCCCTGTATCTCTCTCTCGTCTCTTCTTCTGTGTTTCTCTCCCTGTATCTCTCTCTCGTCTCTTCTTCTGTGTTTCTCTCCCTGTATCGCTCTCTCGTCTCTTCTTCTGTGTTTCTCTCCCTGTATCTCTCTCTCGTCTCTTCTTCTGTGTTTCTCTCCCTGTATCTCTCTCTCGTCTCTTCTTCTGTGTTTCTCTCCCTGTATCGCTCTCTCGTCTCTTCTTCTGTGTTTCTCTCCCTGTATCTCTCACTCGTCTCTTCTTCTGTGTTTCTCTCCGTGTATCTCTCTCTCGTCTCTTCTTCTGTGTTTCTCTCCCTGTATCGCTCTCTCGTCTCTTCTTCTGTGTTTCTCTCCCTGTATCTCTCTCTCGTCTCTTCTTCTGTGTTTCTCTCCCTGTATCGCTCTCTCGTCTCTTCTTCTGTGTTTCTCTCCCTGTATCTCTCACTCGTCTCTTCTTCTGTGTTTCTCTCCCTGTATCTCTCTCTCGTCTCTTCTTCTGTGTTTCTCTCCCTGTATCGCTCTCTCGTCTCTTCTTCTGTGTTTCTCTCTCTGTATCTCTCTCTCCTCTCTTTCGCCCCCTGTCGGCGGCGGTTAAAATAGAATCGCCCCGTCAAAATTGAAATCGCCTATTAATGTATTGATTATAGGTCCAGATCCGGACCGCCGTCCGCCTGTTGCCGACCCCTGGTCTAGAGAATTCAAACAGCTCTTATCATGGCTGCCACTGAGGGACTTCCGGGTCATTTCACTCCGTTAGGAACCTTAAGTGACAATTTGACCACAACCATTGTTCCTCACAGCTGAACTGATCAGCTCTCTTCCTGTCTGCAGCCCCCCCCCCAGCAGCAGGGCAGCTCCACTGACAGCGCCTACTTTGTGCTGGTGGACATGTACCTGAAGTACTTCCTGCCCAGTGAAGGCAGCGTCCCCCCCTCGCCTTTCTCCGACTCCGTCACTGCTCCCTCACCCAGGTACTCACTTGGAGAGATACAGGCATGTCTGTCTCTCTCTCTCTGTCTCTCTGTCTGTCTCTCTCTTTGTCTGTCTCTCTCTCTCCCTCTCTCTTTTTCTCTCTCTCTCTTTGTCTCTCTCTCTCTTTGTCTCTCTCTCTCTTTGTCTGTATGTCTCTCTCTCTTTGTCTGTCTCTCTCTCTTTCTCTTTGTCTGTCTCTCTCTGTCTCTCTCCCTCTTTGTCCGTCTCTCTCTCTCTCTTTGTCTGTCTGTCTCTCTGTCTCTCTCTCTCTCTTTGTCCGTCTGTCTGTCTCTCTCTCTCTCTTTGTCCGTCTGTCTGTCTCTCTCTCTTTGTCTGTCTCTCTCTCTTTCTCTTTGTCTGTCTGTCTCTCTCTCTCTCTTTGTCCGTCTGTCTGTCTCTCTCTCTCTCTTTGTCCGTCTGTCTCTCTCTCTCTTTGTCTGTCTCTTTCTCTTTGTCTGTCTCTCTCTGTCTCTCTCCCTCTTTGTCCGTCTCTCTCTCTCTCTTTGTCTGTCTGTCTCTCTGTCTCTCTCTCTCTCTTTGTCCGTCTGTCTGTCTCTCTCTCTCTCTTTGTCCGTCTGTCTGTCTCTCTCTCTTTGTCTGTCTCAGTTTGGACCCCCCTGATGTAGTTGGTCCTAATGACTAAACTGGCATCAGTAAAGTATCTCCCTGCCTGTTTCATAGGTGTTTTATAATTTGCCTTTCCTCCTCCCCTTTACTCCGTCAGATCTACGAGCGTGTCCTTCTCGGGGTACGGCGTGCACAGCCCCAGCCTCCTGAAGCATCACATCTTCCACCAGCCATCAGTGAACGCTGACCCGGCAGCGCAGGAGATCTGGAGGTCAGAGACTCTGCTGCAGGTAAACACAATCACTCTGGGGCTAGTCCTGTAGACGCATATATAAACAGTTAACAGTCAATAACATCAATACTTAATGCATGTAGTTGTCAGAGTTCCCGTTAGCCGGTAATTACCGGACTATGACCGGTAAAATATGCTGAAGACCGGCAAATCTAAATCTCTCCGATCAAAGTGTCCGGTCAAAATATATTTCCCCTTAGCGCAATACCGCATCAGTTGTGCAACTTGCACCACTTATGTGACAGACAAGAAAGTATGTGACAGACAAGAATAGTCAATTCTAATGTCTAACACTTAATGTGGAGAAAGGCTAGCTCTGCATGATCACCTGCAGCGGTGAGCGGAACACAACACACACTTCAGGTTAGAATATCACACGTAGCTATTTTAATGACCTCTCAAACTACCGTAACTAGTTATAGATACGTTTAGTTTGACTGTCGGGTCACTTATTACTGACCCGCGAGCTGCATGATACTGACGGGCTGTCAGGAGAGGGAGAGAGCGCTCCCTTTATTATTCCCGTGTTATTGTAAATTACTGAAAACTTTAGAATAGTTAATCTACTATAATTAGTTTGTTTAATATCGAATCATATCAATTTGTTTTAACGCTCAATAAATAACAAATAAGACCTTTGACCGGCACTTTTCAAATTTTGTCCGGAAGATTTAAACTTTAACGGACATGTTGACCGGCAAACAAATATTCTAACGGGAACTCTGGTAGTTGTTTTGTTCTCTCTTGTTTTGTCTCAGAGCTTTAAAATGTTCTCATGGACAGATTTTGTAAATGTTTCCAAAAATGTGGAAACTAAAATCAGGTTTATTTTACTGCCATGTAACAATGGAATTTTCTATATATATGCAATGTACTCTATAAAGTATGTAGACAAAATAAAATACATTAAATGTGTTGTAACGTGTGTGTGTGTGTGTGTGTGTGTGTGTGTGTGTGTGTGTGTGTGTGTGTGTGTGTGTGTGTGTGTGTGTGTGTGTGTGTGTGTGTGTGTGTGTGTGTGTGTGTGTGTGTGTGTGTGTGTGTGTGTGTGTGTGTGTGTGTGTGTGTGTGTGTGTGTGTGTGTGTGTGTGTGTGTGTGTGTGTGTGTGTGTGTGTGTGTGTGTGTGTGTGTGTGTGTGTGTGTGTGTGTGTGTGTGTGTGTGTGTGTGTGTGTGTGTGTGTGTGTGTGTGTGTGCTGCTGTGCGGATTGTCCACAGTATTGAGTATGTTAGGCGCTTTAGATAAAAGCGACTAACAAGTAATGTGTGTGTGTTCTCAGATGTTCGTGGAGGTGTGGCTCCATCACTATTCGTTAGAGATGTATCAGAAGCTGCAGTCTCCTCAGGTAAAGGTAAGAGGAATAACCCCCCCTCCTCTCAACTGAAGCACGGCTGGCTGTTGACTGGCTGACCACACACACACACACACACACACACACACACACACACACACACACACACAGCTGGTGTCCGTCAGTAGAAGCATATGTAAAATGTTTTTCTTTGCTTATGATGATCTGCCTTTAGCATCTTGGCCTGTGTTCCCTCTAGAAGTGCTTTCTGCCTCCTTCACGTCCTCTGCATGCCGGCACGTCACTGTTACCAAGTGTGTGTGTTGTGTGTGCAGCACCATCATAAAGCCACAGCAAGATGAAGGTTACGAACACTGAGTCTGACATGTTTAAATGTGGATGTCTGGTGAAAATATCTCCCTTAAAACACAATTTAAAGTGTATTAAATAGTGGGAATAGATGGCAGTTTTTGTGTGAAGAGTTACGCTCGTAGGCTTTCTTAATATTATTATTATTTATTTAACGGGACGGCAGTGAGGCTTCATGCTGGTGTTGCTTGTTTACCTGCATGATGCTTACAATATTCATAAGGAGACATTATAGTAATGTATAATTGATAGAGATGTGGACGCTGCTCGCTTCACCCGGCGTCTCTGTTTCCTCTGATCTTATGCAGCAGTATTATTTCCTGCAGTTACTTCAAACTGTATCTGAAACTATGGAGGAGTTGTTCAATTGAATGCTGCTTGCTAATTGATTGTTTATTATTGAGGTTAACAACTGCATCGCCTCATCAGAAAACATAATAAAATTGGCCTCTCAAATCTGGAGATATCTTGTTTTTCAATATTAAATTATTACAGGTGATATTTTGGCTGCTAATATGACATTTAGAAAGTCCATCTTTAAGATACCAGGGATGGAGCTTGTTTCTTTTTTACAGATTTCTCACAGAAACCAAATGTTTATTCAAGATATGTGCAGATTTATCTACACCACATCCATAAGATATTCAGTGTATTATAGGAAGAAAAAGCTACAAATCCTCAATTTACAAAGCTGTAAATGTCAAATTAGGCATTTCAAGGCAAGTAAAACATTACATTACATTGCATTTAGCTTTTATCCAAAGCGACTTACAATAAGTGCGTTCGACCAACAAAATACAAACTTGAAGAAAACAGAATCATAAAGGCTTCATAGAGCAAAAACATTTCAAGTGCTACTCAACTGGCTTTAGATAAGCCAGCTCTTTATTAGTATATAAGTGCTTTGTTAATAGTTCTATCGCTCGAAGTGGAGTCGAAAGAGTTGAGTTTTCAGTCTGCGCCGGAAAGTGTGTAAGCTATCTGCTGTCCTGATGTCAATGGGGAGCTCATTCCACCATTTTGGAGCCAGGATAGCAAACCCACGTGTTTTTGCTGATGGGAACTTGGGTCCCCTTCGCAGTGAGGGTGCAAAACATGTGTTACTGCTTCATAAGACTGCGTAGGAAACAGTTCCTTTAACTCCTCCTGTTGCATGCTGACCGATCTCCTGCATTATAAATCTGTCATGTGTACTAAATGCTAATTACCCTAACATATATATTATTAACTGTGTTCTGTGTTTGTAAAGAGTAAACTCAAACTGCAAGATATTGGCCAAGTTGATTTGACTTTGGACTATACCCAAAGTTCTTTATATATATTATAAGATTTGCAGATAATATTTAACACACTTATCTCTGTTTACATATTATATATCAGGGTTTTGTCTGCACCTGTAAAATGTTAAAGTGATGCCAGAAAACAATATTTCTGTTCCTCAAAAACGGTATAATTACTCCAGAAATATGAGCATCAAACAGAGGCTGTTTCTCAATCTCGAGGAAACTGGCTTCCAAGCCAATATTTCAAGGATGCTACGTCATCAAGTGGCACATCAGGACCGTTCCAATGTCCAGCATACTTGGAATTCCACCGAGGTCCTTGGTTTGGGGGAAATTTCGAGGCTACACATGGGTAGACTTCCCCACAATGCTTTGCGCACGGACCAATTTCCCCAAATCTGAAGTGACTCGGAAGACATGTGCTACCAAGCAAGCGTACTCGCGATTGAGAAACACCCAGAGCGTCAGATTGAACAACATCCACAGTATCACTATCACCTGATACATGAGAGTAACACATGCGTCACTTCTGGGCAGAAATGACGGCTCCGCCCACTTTGGGGGGAAATCAACGCTGTCATTTGAATGGCGCTCAATTCAAATTCTGGAGTTTTTGCCAATCCCATCAGACATTTTTGAAAACCGTGGATTTTTGGATCTTCAAAAAGCCCTATTACGATGGCCAGACAGGCAAACAGTTATATTAAGTCATTGGAAATCGACGATTGGGCTCGATATATGGTTAAATATAGCAGTAGGCTATTGATGTCTATAGATGAGAGTAACATCTACGTCACTTTACGGCCCCGCCCACTTTTGGGGGATACAACGCTGTCATTTGAACGGCGATCAAGCCTGAAGTCCTTTGTTCTTAGAGGAAGTACAGAAACACGTAACTCTGGATTTGTTTTAATGTTTGAAGAGGAATAAACGACACAGCAGCTTGTTGGCATGATACAAAAAATATTTTCTGCCTCGCTCATGAGAGTAACAGCTGGCAAAATTACAGCCTCGCCTACTGATTTGAATTTAACCATATATCGAGCCCGATCGATTTAATGTAATTGTTTGCCTGTCTGGCCATCGTAACCGGGCTCTTTGAAGATCCAAACATCCACGGTTGTCTTACATTTCTGATCGGATTGGCAAAAACTTCAGAATTTGTATCGACCGCCATTCAAATGACTGCGTTGTTTTCCCCCAAAAGTGGGCGGGGCCGCCATTTTCGCCCGGAAGTGACGTAGGTGTTGCTCTCATCTATACTATATATTTCTAGAGAAACCCCTTATGTAGTATATCATGTAATTAGTTTAATATGCATTAAGTTATATGATTGATTGATTGGTCAAGTCTTGCAGTTTTGAGTTTACTCTGTTTTTGATGTTAAACAACAGGAATGGGAATTACTTTTAGATAGTACATATGAGTATTTTTTCAATTATTTGTATTTCATTTACTTATTGAAATGCACAAACACAGCCACACACTTCGTGTTGCTTCACCTGCTTTACATCACAACTCAAATCATTCTTAGCAATTTTGTTGACAAACACACCAGTTGTTTATGGAGCGAAAAGATTCCCCTCCCTGTGAAAGTGTTCCCTCAGTCATCATGTGATCTGTTTGTCTATTTGTCTCCCTCCTGCTTCCTCTCGCACAATGTGTCCTTCTCTGTTCCCACTGTTCCTTTTTCTCTGTTCTCATGTTTACCTTCCTCCATCTTGTCTGTTCTCCTCCTCCTCCTGTTTGTTTCCTCTCGGCCAATATTTTTGTCCCGCTGACTCTCTGTTTTCGTTTTTTCTTTTTTCCTCTGTTCTCATGTGTACCTTCCTCCCGCCATCTTGTCTGTTCCTCCTCCTCCTCCTCCTCCTCCTCCTCTTCCTCCTCCTCCTCCTCCTCCTCCTCCTCCTCCTCCTCCTCCTCCTCCTCCTCCTCTCCCCCCTGGTGGTAACGGGGGAGAAGTTGGCGTTGCTTCAGTACCGCCTCAGTATGTCCAGCATGCCGAGCCAACCCTTCACCCCACCAGGCTCTGGGACCCTCAACACCTACCAAGTACTATTACCTTTTCATTCACCCCTGTCCCTCTGGGGTCTCCTGGAGGTAAAGCTCAGTCAGGGTCAACGTCAAGGATACTTCTCTCATAAAGAGGGGTGCAGGAATGAATCCTAAAACTTAGAAAATAGCAGGTTAGCACTCGTGGTTAGCTCTTCTGGAAGTCAATGTTTTTTGGTTAAGTCTGTGGTTATAAGATGCTAAAGAGATTTTTATTCTACGACATAAAATACGTCCGTAAATCCCCCACTGGTGGATTTACAAAAAATGGTTGCTAACAAGTGTCTAAATGAGACGACTAAACGTCATCACGCCCAACATTAGCCACCTTTAGCTTAGCGGTGGTGACGTGAAGTCATGTGACCGTGCTGTAGTTCCTTTATAGACCAACATTAGCCACCTTTAGCTTAGCGGTGGTGACGTGAAGTCATGTGACCGTGCTGTAGTTCCTTTATAGCCCAACATTAGCCACCTTTAGCTTAGCGGTGGTGACGTGAAGTCATGTGACCGTGCTGTAGTTCCTTTATAGCCCAACATTAGCCACCTTTAGCTTAGCGGTGGTGACGTGAAGTCATGTGACCGTGCTGTAGTTCCTTTATAGCCCAACATTAGCCACCTTTAGCTTAGCGGTGGTGAAGTGAAGTTATGTGACCGTGCTGTAGTTCCTTTATAGCCCATCATTAGCCACCTTTAGCTTAGCGGTGGTGACGTGAAGTCATGTGACCATGCTGTAGTTCCTTTATAGCCCATCATTAGCCACCTTTAGCTTAGCGGTGGTGACGTGAAGTCATGTGACCGTGCTGTAGTTCCTTTATAGCCCAACATTAGCCTCCTTTAGCTTAGCGGTGGTGACGTGAAGTCATGTGACCGTGCTGTAGTTCCTTTATAGCCCAACATTAGCCACCTTTAGCTTAGCGGTGGTGACGTGAAGTCATGTGACCGTGCTGTAGTTCCTTTATAGCCCAACATTAGCCTCCTTTAGCTTAGCGGTGGTGACGGAAGTCATGTGACCGTGCCGTAGTTCCTTTATAGCCCAACATTAGCCACCTTTAGCTTAGTGGTGGTGACGTGAAGTCATGTGACCGTGCTGTAGTTCCTTTATAGCCCAACATTAGCCACCTTTAGCTTAGCGGTGGTGACCGTGCTGTAGTTCCTTTATAGCCCAACATTAGCCACCTTTAGCTTAGCGGTGGTGACGTGAAGTCATGTGACCTTGCTGTAGTTCCTTTATAGCCTATAAGGATCCCATGGAGAAAACCCATTAGCTTTTTGTGGAGGGAACCAGGGAGATGCTAATGCCTGATGCATTACATATTTTCAAAAACAAACCCAATTGATAAAGACAACCACCTTTTATTAAATGGCATTAGTTCCCTATTCATAACAGGCTCTTTTGATGATGAATCTCTGCAGAGAAGTATCCTTGACGGGGAAAAGTAATCCTGTAATGCAGCTTTTTGTAATCTGAGTATTTTAGCTTTTTTTTCTGGTTTGTGTGTGGTTCTGTTTTTTTAAAGGCATGCTTTTTACACTGGTGTGCTTCGTTGCTTCGTGCATGTTGAAGTGGTTTGATGTTATCTGTATAATTATCTTAGAAGAGCAAAGACACTACTACACTCTGAACAATCATTAATTTAACATGCCAGTCATTACATTATTTAATTATCGACTGTACATTCCTTAAAATATTTTTAATTGAACGTCCTTCAGGTAGGGTTTGTGTTTCGTTGCATTATATGACATTTTCATTTAAAAAAAAAAAAGCAGCTTTGTTTTAGCAGCTAATGGAGCACGGAGGTCCCACCTTTAATTCTGTCATTTCATATAATATAATTCTGTGTATCCACAGCTAGTATCAAAGGAGTAAATTGTATACCGGATTTACTTTATTTTTGTAGAGCATTGACAAAACCTGAAACCGTTTTGCTACCTCAACTTGGTAAAGTAATTAATGATAATCATAATAATTTTGTATTGTAACTACCTATGATCTGTGAGACCTCTGTACTCTAATAGAACAATTAAACCATGCTGAGCCTTTGGTTGATAGTTTGCCTGCTTTGGGACTGGGCTGCGTTCTGATTGGCTGCTGGTGTACCTGAGAGCTGATTGGCTGGACTGTGTGTGTGTTTATGAAGCTCTTAGTGACTGTTTGTCTCTCTCCAGGAGCCGTTCAGCCCCACGGAGGAACACGTGTTGGTGGTTCGTCTCCTAGTGAAAAACCTCCACGCCTTCTCAAACAGCCTGAAGCCGGATCAGCTGACCTCTTCCCTCCCGACACACTCACACACACACACTCACGCCAGCCCCCTGGAGGAGTTCAAGAGGTCAGAACAATAAGAAATACTGATATCTGTCAGAAATACTAATATCTGTCAGACTGCAAAGCTGTATTTCTCTCATAGGCGTCATTTATCCATGTCTCCACCTCTTTGCGAAATGGCCAACTTTGCATTAGGATAATTTGTTAAACATGTTCTGAAATAGCGTGCACAAAGAATTGTACACTGTGAGAAAGCATTACTTGCACAAGAGAGGACTGGTCACGGTTTCTGGGTGTGTTTCTCGTAACCCAAGCGGCACGTTTAATATTAGTAATAACTGAATAGAGAATAGCTTTGCAGCAGCGTAGCATAGTTACTGCACTAGTTTAAATGTATATTAAGCGGATGTATTGTATGTGTTGTTTGCGAGGGGCTCTTAATGCAGTAGTGTTTTTTAAATCTGAAGTAAGGGTCCCCACCACTTTATCTAAGAAAGTGACGCCCATGATTTCTCAAATTGGATTTAAAGACCTCTTGATCATTGTTTCCATTAGCCGGACTTTGACTGGTCTGAAAACTGTACTCTTCAGTCATAACGTGCGGACAGAATAATTCTCCCTAAGCAGGGCTGCACGCTTTGGGAAAAATAATGTTTACCTTTCCGGAACAATTAAAACTTCCCGAACGCATGGTGATGACAAACACCAATTCTCCGTGTGGGGGAAACTTCTGTGTAGCAATGCAGTGGGAGTCACCGACTCATGAAGGAGACACGGGAAGAGCAGGAGCTTTGATGTCAAACACTGATGGTTTATTTGGAGCTTCGGCCGGAGGATTCACATCACAAGTCCAAGAGCCAGAGGTTCTGACTGCACGGGAGAGTTGCCACGTCAATTCTGGAGCGCCTCTCTCTCGTCAGCCCATTTAACTGGTTTCGCAGAGAGTAATCAACATGTTTGAGAAGATAGCCTAAACAGTTGGGAACACTGAGTTACTTGCGTCTGACACTTATGGCCTCGAAGATTTCACACCTTGGAGTCCACAAACACAGAGAAGGAAGTGTCCCAGTGTACCACAACAATAAACCATCTGTGACCTAGGGTGGCCCGGTCATAGAATGGGAACAACAACATTATGGCTGAAGCAGCCGATCTCCTTAAAGGAGATAACAGACGTCAGGGTTGGTCATGCACGTCATATCTAGGAGTCTAGGACAATTATTTCCCTAACACTCCGGACAGCGCTGCTCTCGATATATTCGTAGTCCTGTTTTTAATTTTGCATGTTGACTTGTTTTGCCGCGCCATATAAAATGGGTTTGTTCGATGTCTTCAAAGTTGAAAAGATGCGTACTGTGGTGATTATTGCCACTCAATATACCCTGTGCCCAACAAAAACATTGGCACATGTACTTTTAAGCTATGTTTTCATGCTTGAATTCCAGTATAATCCTTTTATAGCTAGAAAACATAATCTGATGTTTCCCTATCACATAAGTAATATGTACAATTAACATATGTATCTGTTAGTGGTCTCCAGCAACTAGGCATTACAAAATGTTCAAAGCATAACATTTATTCATCAAGCTCTATTTTTCACAACAATACAGATGTGATGATTGAGGCTTTGCGAGTCTGGACATGTTAGTTATACGTATCTTGAACGTGGTTGAATGGTACTCTTTGAATGCTGTAGGAACCTTAGAGAATGTGTGTGTATATATTCTGATATTCATGTTGTTAACGAGTCCTGAATGTTCCTCCTCAGAGTGGTGGTGCAGCGCTTCGTGCAGCAGAAGCTCTACCTGTTCCTGCAGCACTGCTTCGGCCACTGGCCTCTGGACGCCTCCTTCAGAGCAGTACGTCTCGCACAGAACATGTTCATACTCAGATTTACAATATTTAACTTCCTTCTTACTTTTAAGAATCATTTATTTGTGTGTGTGTGTTCAGGTGTTGGAGACGTGGCTCAGCTACATCCAGCCGTGGAGATACACCGGAGAGAAGATCAACCCTCAGGCCGACCAGAACAGAACGGTCCCAGAGAAATGGTGAGACTGAGGGGCTTCTAAATTATTTTAGAATAATCCAACATAAAGAGGTCCTTATTCTTTCCCTAAAAATACTTAAAAATGAGTTAGTTATCAGCTGTGTGAGAGCATGAAGGATTTTAGAGAGCCATCTTATCACCTCAGGGCAAAATGCAATCCATTTTTGTAGTGCAATAAAGATGCTTAAAGGTCCCCTATTATACTGTTCTTCATCAATATATCACAGGTCTCCGATATATCCAGAGCCTGTCTCTGATTGGCTGAAACACCAAACAGATCATGGCAGCATTACCCATAATCCCCTCTGTTTCAGCCCTGTTTCCAAAGTGCTGATTCTCTGTCTGTTACTTTAGATGAAAATAAGGAGCCCCTCCCCACGCCCCTCTGAGAGACATTTGGTTACAAAGAACTCAATGGTGCTCTAGAGGAGATTCAGGTGATAAGGGGGGGGGGGGGGGGGGGGTTACCTTGGTTGCTGATTGGCTAATGGTTACACAAGACAAAACATCGTTATGACATCATCAAGTGGCCAAAATCTGATCAGCTCATTTTCAGACAGGTTTTTATAGAAATGGATCAAAAAGAGAGAGAATCTTTGTTCCTGAAACTTTCAGAGTCTCTTTCCACAGAGGGGACACATGTTGATGTAGAAGAGACATGAAGAAGAGGGGACACATGTTGATGTAGAAGAGACATGAAGAAGAGGGGACACATGTTGATGTAGAAGAGACATGAAGAAGAGGGGACACATGTTGATGTAGAAGAGACATGAAGAAGAGGGGACACATGTTGATGTAGAAGAGACATGAAGAAGAGGGGACACATGTTGATGTAGAAGAGACATGAAGAAGAGGGGACACATGTTGATGTAGAAGAGTCATGAAGAAGAGGGGACACATGTTGATGTAGAAGAGACATGAAGAAGAGGGGACACATGTTGATGTAGAAGAGACATGAAGAAGAGGGGACACATGTTGATGTAGAAGAGACATGAAGAAGAGGGGACACATGTTGATGTAGAAGAGACATGAAGAAGAGGGGACACATTTTGATGTAGAAGAGACATGAAGAAGAGGGGACACATGTTGATGTAGAAGAGACATGAAGAAGAGGATTTTGCCTAACAGGATGAAGTGTGCTGCAGGATATTTGTCGTGTTGTATTGACGGTGCTGATGTTCTCGTTGAAGGGAGTCCTTTGTGCAGGAGAACCTCCTCATGTACACCAAGCTCTTCCAGGTTCTGCTGAACCGTACCGTCAGGACCGACCTGGTCAACGCCAAAAACGCTCTGATGGTTTTCAGAGTCTCCAAAGTGTTCGCTCAGCCAAACCTCGCCGACATGATCCAGAAAGGTGAGTGCAGAAACTCCAACGGGAGATAAGATTCAAGGCTTTTATTGTCATTCGTATATAGCTACAGTGTAGATCTGTTGATGAACATCTGAGGTCACAGGCTCCTCCAACAGTGCAACACAATAACACAGATTAAATAGTGCAAATAAATACAAATAAAATAGAATAGAAATAGTGCAATCAGAGTATACAAGTAATTGGAATATGATATATTAGATAAATAATTTGTAAGTTGCAAGCAGATGAATGTTATGGATGTTCTAGTTCAGGTGTTTAACAGCTAATAAAGACGTGATGTCACAGATAGCAGTTTATACGTCTAAAAGAGTTTATTTGTGTTTAGTTTGGTGTTATATTTGTTTAATAAATGCTCTAAACAACCCCACCGTGTGTCCCCAGGAGAGCAGCTGTTTCTGGAGCCGGAGCACGTCCTTCATCACCGGCAGCCGAGAGGATACCTGACGCCCAGTCAGGGAGGCAGCTTCCTTTCGTCACGGCAACGCGTGGTGACAGACATGGTGTTCAGGGTGAAGAGTCACGTCTACGCTCTGGAGGGACAAGACTGCCAGTACAAGCAGATGTTCGGAAACGAGCTCAGAGGAGCGGTACGTTCAGTTCAGACCGTGCTGTAGTTCCTTTATAGCCCAACATTAGCTGCCTTTAGCTTAGCGGTGGTGACGTGAAGTCATGTGACCGTGCTGTAGTTCCTTTATAGCCCAACATTAGCCGCCTTTAGCTTAGCAGTGGTGACGTGAAGTCATGTGACCGTGCTGTAGTTCCTCTATAGCCCAACATTAGCCGCCTTTAGCTTAGCAGTGGTGACGTGAAGTCATGTGACCGTGCTGTAGTTCCTTTATAGCCCAACATTAGCCACCTTTAGCTTAGCGGTGGTGACGTGAAGTCATGTGACCGTGCTGTAGTTCCTTTATAGCACAACATTAGCCACCTTTAGCTTAGCGGTGGTGGCGTGAAGTCATGTGACCGTGCTGTAGTTCCTTTATAGCCCAACATTAGCCTCCTTTAGCTTAGCGGTGGTGAAGTCATGTGACCGTGCTGTAGTTCCTTTATAGCCCAACATTAGCCACCTTTAGCTTAGCGGTGGTGGCGTGAAGTCATGTGACCGTGCTGTAGTAACTTTATAGCCCAACATGAGCCACCTTTAGCTTAGCGGTGGTGACGTGAAGTCATGTGACCGTGCTGTAGTTCCTTTATAGCCCAACATTAGCCTCCTTTAGCTTAGCGGTGGTGGCGTGAAGTCATGTGACCGTCCTGTAGTTCCTTTATAGCCCAACATTAGCCTCCTTTAGCTTAGCGGTGGTGACGTGAAGTCATGTGACCGTGCTGTAGTTCCTTTATAGCCCAACATGAGCCACCTTTAGCTTAGCGGTGGTGACGTGAAGTCATGTGACCGTGCTGTAGTTCCTTTATAGCCCAACATGAGCCACCTTTAGCTTAGCGGTGGTGACGTGAAGTCATGTGACCGTGCTGGAGTTCCTTTACAGCCCAACATTAGCCTCCTTTAGCTTAGCGGTGGTGACGTGAAGTCATGTGACCGTGCTGTAGTTCCTTTATAGCCCAACATTAGCCGCCTTTAGCTTAGCGGTGGTGACGTGAAGTCATGTGACCGTGCTGTAGTTCCTTTATAGCCCAACATTAGCCGCCTTTTGCTTAGCGGTGGTGACGTGAAGTCATGTGACCGTGCTGTAGTTCCTTTATAGCCCAGCATTAGCCGCTTTTAGCTTAGCGGTGGTGACGTGAAGTCATGTGACCGTGCTGTAGTTCCTTTATAGCCCAACATTAGCCTCCTTTAGCTTAGCGGTGGTGACATGAAGTCATGTGACCGTGCTGTAGTTCCTTTATAGCCCAACATTAGCCACTTTTAGCTTAGCGGTGGTGACGTGAAGTCATGCGACCGTGCTGTAGTTCCTTTATAGCCCAACATTAGCCTCCTTTAGCTTAGCGGTGGTGGCGTGAATTCATGTGACCGTGCTGTAGTTCCTTTATAGCCCAACATTAGCCTCCTTTAGCTTAGCGGTGGTGACGTGAAGTCATGTGACTGTGCTGTAGTTCCTTTATAGCCCAACATGAGCCACCTTTAGCTTAGCGGTGGTGACGTGAAGTCATGTGACCGTGCTGTAGTTCCTTTATAGCCCAACATGAGCCACCTTTAGCTTAGCGGTGGTGACGTGAAGTCATGTGACCGTGCTGGAGTTCCTTTATAGCCCAACATTAGCCTCATTTAGCTTAGCGGTGGTGACGTGAAGTCATGTGACCGTGCTGTAGTTCCTTTATAGCCCAACATTAGCCGCCTTTAGCTTAGCGGTGGTGACGTGAAGTCATGTGACCGTGCTGTAGTTCCTTTATAGCCCAACATTAGCCTCATTTAGCTTAGCGGTGGTGACGTGAAGTCATGTGACCGTGCTGTAGTTCCTTTATTGCCCAACATTAGCCGCCTTTAGCTTAGCGGTGGTGACGTGAAGTCATGTGACTGTGCTGTAGTTCCTTTATAGACCAACATTAGCCACCTTTAGCTTAGTGGTGGTGACGTGAAGTCATGTGACCGTGCTGTAGTTCCTTTATAGCCCAACATTAGCCGCCTTTAGCTTAGCGGTGGTGGCGTGAAGTCATGTGACCGTGCTGTAGTTCCTTTATAGACCAACATTAGCTTTTTACTTCACAAATCATGAACTGGTGTTAATATGTGGAGATTTTTCTGCTGAACTAAACATGTAAACATAAACGTTTGTTTGACAATAATCCAAATTCACATGGAGAAATCCCATTGGACCAGGGAGATGCTGCCTTCAGGGTCCAACAAAGAAATATGACTATAGCCCTACTTGAGCGTCTAAATCCTTTTCGTCCATCTTGCAGGTCATGAAGTTGATCCAAATCATCGCCCAGGCCCGACAGACGGCCAAGAGGATTTCTGATCACTCCAACGAGGTGGCGGCCAGCAACTCCTTCCTCTCGTGGTTCGGGATGGGATCCTCGGACCTGAACAACACGTTCTCCGGCGCCGAGCCCGAGGAGAGCGGCGAGTGTTTGAAGAAAACCCACGAGTTCCTGGACCGAGCGCTGGAGCACCTGTGTCAAATCTTCAAGGTCAGACATTGATCAGTGGAGTTATATTTTGTAGTAGACCAGTGTTTCTCAAACGTTTTCATACCCAGGACCACTTAACCAATAAAAACACTCCCCAAATATCCAGAAACAAAAGGCCTGCTCACCACTCCAACAGTTTATAACAAACGACAGCCTACTAATGACAGCTTCACTTCTCTATATCGCCTCGTTCAGACATTAAATCAACGATACAACTACAAGCATTTCCTTCATATGTGTCTCTGTTGCTCCTATACTAGTCATTTTTAAACAATTTGAGAACCACTGTAGTAGATAATCGACTGGTAAAGGTGAACCCAGATCTAGTTTATGACATTACTTGATGACGTGGATTCATGGTCCCTTTCTCATTTCTCTAACTCCCCTCCTCGACTCCTATCCTCGAGACTTTGTCCCGCCCACAGGAGATGCGAGCGGAGGACTGAGGAGGGGAACCGAGGAGCGAGGAGGGGAAGCAGCAGGCGGTTAGAGAAATGATAACTCCTCTCCTCTGAGTGGTCATTTTAAAGAGACGTCCATTAATGATGACAGGAGGCACACAACACTTTGAAACATCTCTGTTCCCGGAAATGCATCCACGAAGGAGCCGCGGAGGAGCCGTGGAGGACCCATCAGTGTCTCCTCGGTTATAGCTCCTCCAGAGAGCCTCCTCGATGCTTGATGCTCGGTCCTCGAAGTGCATTTAGAGAAATGAGATGTCCTTCAACATGGCGCGCTGAAATTCATTTCCGGGTCACTACCGGAGGACCGAGGAGTCGAGGAGGGGGATTTGATGAAATGAGAAAGGGCCATGGTGTTGGTGCTGTTGCCGTTGACTGCTGGTTAATTGTTTGTTTTGTTCTTCTCTTGTAGCTGAACCAGGGTCAGCTGACTCAGCTCATCTCCACTCTGGGCTCCTGTCAGGACGAAGGGAACTGCAAACAGCTGCCGGACTGCATCCAGGGAGAGAACGGACTCATTCTGACCGACCTGGGCCGCAAACAGGTATTCATAATAATACATTTTATTTATAAAGGCACCTTTCAAAGCTCGCCGTACAAGGTACACAAAACAAAAGTCGAAAAACACGACATCATAATCAATCAATAGAAACAGAAAAGCAGAGGATGTGTGATGTGATCAGGGGGGATGTGCCAGTTTGAAGAGAGATGTTTTGAGACGTGATTTGAAGATGGTGTGTGTTGTTTTTAGTTGATCGTGTATAAAAACCATCAGAATCAGAAATCCTTTATTAGTCCTGCAGCGGGGACGTTAACAGTGTTACAGCTATAAAGTGGCATAGCAGGTAAAAAAAGGCAAGCCATGATAAAGAGTGAGTTAACTTAGATATAGAGAAGAAAAGCACATCTTTTATTCCCCTTTTATAATTTTTTTTGAAGTTTTTAGGTGAAAGAGACAGGTGAGAGACGGACAGGTAGAGAGACAGGTGAGAGACAGGTTGTGACAGACAGGTGAGAGACAAGACAGGTGAGAGACGGACAGGTGAAAGAGACAGACGGGTGAGAGACGGACAGGTAGAGAGACAGGTGAGAGACAGACAGGTGAAAGAGACAGGTGAGAGACAGACAGGTGAAAGAGACAGGTGAGAGACAGACAGGTGAAAGAGACAAGACAGGTGAGAGACAGACAGGTGAAAGAGACAAGACAGGTGAGAGACAGACAGGTAGAGAGACAGGTTGTGACAGACAGGTAGAGACAGGTGAGAGACAGACAGGTAGAGAGACAGACAGGTGTGAGAGACAGCTGAGAGACAGGTAGAGAGACAGACAGGTGAGAGACACCTAGAGACGGTAGTGTGTATTCGTCATTCAAAAGAGGCAACAACCGGAAGAACAGACTGCGTGATACACTGAGAGAAGAAGAACAGACTGCGTGATACACCGAGAGAAGAAGAACAGACTGCGTGATACATCGAGAGAAGAAGAACAGACTGCGTGATACATCGAGAGAAGAAGAACAGACTGCGTGATACACCGAGAGAAGAAGAACAGACTGCGTGATACACCGAGAGAAGAAGAACAGACTGCGTGATACACCGAGAGAAGAAGAACAGACTGCGTGATACATCGAGAGAAGAAGAACAGACTGCGTGATACACCGAGAGAAGAAGAACAGACTGCGTGATACACCGAGAGAAGAAGAACAGACTGCGTGATACACCGAGAGAAGAAGAACAGACTGCGTGATACACCGAGAGAAGAAGAACAGACTGCGTGATACACCGAGAGAAGAAGAACAGACTGCGTGATACATCGAGAGAAGAAGAACAGACTGCGTGATACACCGAGAGAAGAAGAACAGACTGCGTGATACACCGAGAGAAGAAGAACAGACTGCGTGATACACCGAGAGAAGAAGAACAGACTGCGTGATACACCGAGAGAAGAAGAACAGACTGCGTGATACACCGAGAGAAGAAGAACAGACTGCGTGATACACCGAGAGAAGAAGAACAGACTGCGTGATACACTGAGAGAAGAAGAACAGACTGCGTGATACACCGAGAGAAGAAGAACAGACTGCGTGATACACAGAGAGAAGAAGAACAGACTGCGTGATACACCGAGAGAAGAAGAACAGACTGCGTGATACACAGAGAGAAGAAGAACAGACTGCGTGATACACAGAGAGAAGAAGAACAGACTGCGTGATACACTGAGAGAAGAAGAACAGACTGCGTGATACACAGAGAGAAGAAGAACAGACTGCGTGATACACAGAGAGAAGAAGAACAGACTGCGTGATACACTGAGAGAAGAAGAACAGACTGCGTGATACACAGATGCCCCTTTCACACCAACGCGTTTTCAGCTCCGGCTCGGAGCTGGAGCTGAAAAGAGACGGTTTTTCCTGTTCACACCGCAGCAGCGCCGCCTCTTAGCTCCGGAATCCGGTTCACTTCCAGCTCCAAAAAATTGTCGGTCTAGAGGCAAGAGCTTCGGAGCTAAGAGGTGGCGTCGCTTACGTCTCTCTTACGTCGAGGCGTGCAGGAAACTAAACCCACCTCCCCTGAACATGGGGAAGCAGTAGTGCTTATAAACACACTTTATAAAGTCAGGCAACACTAACCAGGCTGCGTGTGGTTCTGTTTATTTGTACCTTACTTTGACCATCCGTTCACTGTTATTGATCATTGTGGAGAGAGGCAGACGTTTTGTTTTGTATTATAGCAGCTATCGGATGGAATCAATACATGGGCTGCACAGGTTGTCGTGTCCGACTATCACAAGTAGAATCATAATAAAAATACGCCGGTAAAATGTGCCCGTAGAAAACGGTTTATGCCACAATAGTATAGCAATAGCAAGTAGTCAGTTTAGCTTCGGTTGCTATGCTAACATCACCCATTTTATACCAGAGAAACTTTCATAACAGCGTTGTGATGCCAAACAGCGTCAATTCAGACTGACACACATTCAGGGGAACTGGGGATATTTATCAGCTGCTTGTGTGAGTCGGACAACCAACAGAATCTAATATAGAGTTAAATGCAACAGTAAGGCTATTTTTATCATCGTCAACATGAATATTAAAGTCACCTACGATAATTACTTTATCTGTTTTAAGAACCAAAGTTGATAAAAACTCAGAGAATTCTGATAAGAATTCTGAATAAGGACCTGGTGCACGGTACACTGTAACAAATAAGATTGGCTGCAAAGTTTTCCAGGTCGGATGCGTAAGACTAAAAACGAGACTTTCAAAGGAGGTATAATTTAATTTTGGTTTAGTATTGATAAGTAAACTTGAGTCAAAGATTGCTGCAACTCCACCTCCTCGGCCCACGCCTCGGGCAATATGAGTATTGATATGGCTGGGTGGAGTGGCCTCATTTATGCTGACATATTCTTCATGTCTCAACCAAGTTTCAGTGAGACAGCATATATCAATATTATAATCTGATATTAAATCATTTACCAATATTGCTTTAGATGCTAGAGATCTTATGTTTAAGAGACCACATTTAATATTCCTGTTTTGTTGCACTGTAGTAGTTGTTACATTTACTTTTATTAGGTTATTATGTATGACACCTCTATTAGGTTTTACCTTTAATTGTGGCAGACACACACACCGCTAATATTGGGTATTTGAGTAGCAGCAATAAAGACAAACAAACGTGTGTGTGTGTGTGTGTGTGTGTGTGTGTGTGTGTGTGTGTGTGTGTGTGTGTGTGTGTGTGTGTGTGTGTGTGTGTGTGTGTGTGTGTGTGTGTGTGTGTGTGTGTGTGTGTGTGTGTGTGTGTGTGTGTGTGTGTGTGTGTGTGTGTGTGTGTGTGTGTGTGTGTGTGTGTGTGTGTGTGTGTGTGTGTGTGTGTGTGTGTGTGTGTGTGTGTGTGTGTAGATCATCAGTGGCCAGCGCAGGTTTGACATCCAGTACCAGGGCGACCCGGAGCTGCAGCCAATCAGGAGCTACGAGAGCGCCCTGTTGGTCCGCCTCCTCTACAGGGTCTCCAGTCTCATCAACCACAGGGTGAGCAGGCGCATGTTCAACTGGAACTTTAAAGACTGTGAGAAATAAATAAACAAGAGGTTTCTCCAAAATATAAACTACGAAGAAACTGTTTTCAGCATTTGTTAGAAATGACTTCTCAATTTTTATTTTTGAAATGTTCTGGTATATGGATATTTTCCTAAGTATATTGGACTTTATTATTGCAATATGTCGGATGACCTTATAAATAACCCATCTTTGATTTTATTTGTGTTATACCTGTGTTATTATTGATTTGATTTCTATACATTTAGTTTTTCATATTCTCATGTTTAATGTTTTAGGATCTGAGACCCTCTACATGTTGTGACCCCTTGTTAAAGGAACTGTTCCTCTAAATTGGAGTACTATTGGATGTAAAGGGGATTTGAGAAAGTAACTAATAAAGAATAAGTAAAAAAAAAAAACTTTCGTTGTTTTTCCTCCCACAGTTTGGAGCTCACATGGACGCTGTTTGCTCTCGTCCGGACTTCCCGGGTCGCCTGTGTCGTCACTTCCTGTCTGACGGTGACTCCGCCCCCAGGCTGAATCAGAGCCCGTTGTCGCGCCGATGGTCAGAGCGTCCGAGGCGTCCGAGGCTGAGCCTGCGTCGGCTCGCCAGCTTCAGGACCCTGATGGTTCTCCTGCTGATCTACGGCCTGGGAGCCATTCTGTCCTTCAGCCCCGTCTCCAGCTCCATCATCATCCTCACCGGGGGCTTCCTGTACGGACTGGTGCTCACACTGCTCCAAGACAAACTGAAAACACACTGACATACACACACATTAACAGACTCACACATAGACACACACACACACACACACACACACACACACACACACACACACTGAAAACCGTTTAAAAGTCCAGAGGGAAGTCATCAATTCTCTTGTTTTTCTAACCAACAAGTCTAAAATCCTTAAAATATTCATGGCAGAACACACACACACACACACACACACACACACACACACACACACACACTGAAAACCGTTTAAAAGTCCAGAGGGAAGTCATCAATTCTCTTGTTTTTCTAACCAACAAGTCTAAAATCCTTAAAATATTCATGGCAGAACACACACACACACACACACACACACACACACACACACACACACACTGAAAACCGTTTAAAAGTCCAGAGGGAAGTCATCAATTCTCTTGTTTTTCTAACCAACAAGTCTAAAATCCTTAAAATATTCATGGCAGAACACACACACACACACACACACACACACACACACACCTGGAACGGGAGCAGAACAAAGATCAGCTTTGATTGTTTTGATGTGTGTTATGGCTGCAGATAACTGTTACTTTTTTACCTTTTTTAATAATCATTTTGACGTTAAAAGTCCACAAGGAAGTCACCAAATGTCTTGTTTTTCCAACAATCATTACAAATATTCATGTCTTATGTCAGATCGAGTTAAAACAGCAGATCTCTCTCACACACACACTGGCTGCACAGTTGTCCTTGAATATTCTTTTGACTATAAAACACCAGAAAACAGTTAAAGTCCAGAGGGAAGTCATCAAATGTCTTGTTTTCCAACCAACCGTCTAAAATCATAAACATATTCACGTCTTAGAGTGAAAAAAACAAGATTAAACGGCAAAATTAACAGTAGAGCGTCTTAAATGAGAAGATATTTGTCTTTTTTCTAAATATGTTTCAGAGCCATAGTCTGTTTCTACGGATGATTTTATTCTTTTCATGCTCCTGACATTTACCTTCACGTTTCCCAGACTTTCCGAAGGGACAGCTTTTTAAATGAGATGTGTGAAACCCTGTTAGACAGCTTTATTTTCCTTGCCTTTGATATGACTGCTGAACTCTTTCAGATGTAAACCCTGTACATAAACACAGTGTTGTTGCTCCTCTGTTTTCAGAAAGCATCTGACAAACGGGTGCATGCCAAAACATTCAACGTGATAACAAACAATAAAACTGACTATTTTTGTGACGGCAGGATGCGTTTTTTGTCCAAGATATTCAATAAACTGTTTGCACTTGTTGGGATTTGTGTTAAGTGTAATTCCTTTATTTTTAGGTGTGTGTAGGTATTTATGTTTTTGATTATTTCTCCTCCTTCCTAAGCTAAATAAATAAGCCTGGAGAATGCATCATCCCAAAGCTGGGGCTGTTTTTACTGAGAAACTCATGACTTAAGAGATACGTGGTGCATTGCTGCAGATTAGACAAGCCAATATTACACTATAAAGAGACTTACAACGAGCAAAGCCTTAAAGCAGTAAAGTGCACCAAAAAACAAGGAAATATGAAATTAATGTCTGGAAAATTACCAGAGAAATGTCGGAAAAAATATGTGGAAAATGTTTGATTTATGTCAATTTGTTTTTGAAGTAATACGGTAAATATTGACAAAAATGAATTCATTGTTGTAAATTACATTAGCTAACATTAAGTAAAGGAGTTGCAATATATAACGCCTTAAACAGCAGTAATGTGTGAATTATAAGAGGTGAATAATGTCTGGAAACCGTCTTTTTCTGGAAAATATGTGATTTCTTTTTAAATGCAAGTAAAAAATATGTGAGAAATGTTCAGTTTGTTTTATAATATGATGCACTGCTGTAGGTTACACTAGCATACATATCAACGCCTCAAACAAAGAGAAATATCCACAAAAGAATATTAATAAATGTATGGAAAATAACCCCAAAATGTAGGAAAAAAATCTAGAAAATATTAAAAGGCCTTAAAAATTCTAAAAATATATATAAAAGGGAAACAATGCCTGAAAAACGTCTATGGATTTTCTGAAAATGTTTAAATGTAAGTTAATTTCTTTTAAAGAATACATGAAAAATGTACACAAACAAATAGCTTTTGTAATAATATGATGCATTTCGGTAGATAAGGTTGCCTTCAAAGAAATACAACAATTATCTAACCATTTGTATTCAAAGGGTTTCACTTATTCAATGCGCAATCATTCATTCCATAAACGACACGATGTGGAAATATCGAACTACAACTCCCATGAGCAAGTTCTCCCGCATACGTCATCACTTGCGACTCCGTTCTGTGACGTAACACGAAGCCGCCCGCCGAGGAGAAGTTTTGAAAATAAACGTGACCGTACTTTTTTATTTTACTAAACGTCAGATGTCCGCGTGGTTTCCCTCGAGACTTCCCGACAAACACCTGGAGAATCTCACCCGTTGAGAGGAGGAGAGAAAGGTCGATTCAGGTGAGTCACGTGCTGCTAGCTGACATGAGGCATGCTGTCATCTGAACACATGAACATATGAACACACATACACAAACACTCACAGTCAGAATACACATATAGTTAAAAAGGACACCCACAAATAACCCCGTTCTTTAGTGAAGAAGTGTTTTATATGTACAGCGTAGAGACAACTAAACACATGACTCGAAATAAAACACACACACACACACACACACACACACACGGGGAGAGGGTCAGATATAGTGCGCACGTGAGGTCAGGAAGCTGTGGACACTCAAGTGAGTCTGATACCTGTCACAGAGTTAGCGCGTGAGCAACAAGGAGACAACTTCACAACAAGTACTCAAGTACACTTCTGAGGTACTTCTACTCCACTACATGTATTTAATACCTTTAGTTACTTCTCAGATCTGGATGAATGATGTGAAATATATCCAAGTGTTGAATAAGACTTTAGTTCCACCTGGAGTAAATCCACAAGCTACCCTGCAGTCTACAAAGTCATTCAGACTAGCTGCACCTTCACCAGCTTTGAGAACACTTTCATGATCAATCATTATAAAACATATCATATATATTATTCTGAAATGGACCAATCTGCACAACGAATACTTTTACTGTCTTTCACTATATTTTGATGATCATACTTTTCTACTTTCACTTGAGGAACATTTTGAATGCAGGACTTTTACTGTAACAGAGTATTCCTACACTCTGGTACTTCTACTTTTACTCAAGAACAAGTTCTGAGTACTTCTACTTTTACTACAAGATCTGAGTGTTTCTACTTTTTGATGCTAACTTTTTGTACTTTAACTTGAGTAACATGAACTTTTACTCCACTCTTGTACTTGTACTTAAGTCTGAGTACTTTCCCGCCTCCTCTGGTTAGTGGAGGGTGTTTCTGAGCAGCTGTCCCCCAGCAGAGGACACCTGTTGTGGGGTCAAATACCATCTCTCCCCCCCTTTGATGGTCTCTGAGAGTCTGAGACATGAGGCCTCAACCCGTAACACTGGCAGAGCTTCGGGTGAGTAAAGGAGAGGAAGGGTCCTCATGAGGGTCATTTTAAAGAGTCAGGGTCTACCAGGTGGGACTGGTTTATCAGGTCAAAGCTGCATCGCTTCATTGAGTTATTCCCTGATTCCACCTTGTTGTTAATATGTATATTTCTTTAAATATTTGTGAAGGTAATGTTAGGCTTTGGAAAACACTGATACAACAAACTGGAACTGAATGACAGACATGTTAAGAAGCTGGAATCTGGAGCTCTGAGCTATTCTCACATGGCCACAACTCAAAGCTATTCATACATTTCTTGAGAACTATTTTCTATCTATCTTTTGAACTTTAACCTCAGATCTAAGTTCCTTTGTAACCTCATTGATTGTTTCCTCCTCCTCTTCCTCCTCCTCCAGGAAGCGATGGGCTTCCGAGGTGAAGCCCCTCCCCCCCCTCCTCCTCCTCACCCTCCTCCTCGTCCTCCCCCTCCTCCTGCTCCTGCTCCTCCTCCTGTGATGTCATCAGCGATCTCTGTAGACGCTAAAGCCGACCTCACGTCCCTGCTGAACGAGTGGGAGGAGTCTCAGAGAGGGACCACGGAGACGCTGGTGTCCATCCTCACCAGGTGAGACCTCTAATGCCCCTTTCACACCAATGCGGGTCCAGGGCCGGTTCGGAGCTAGAGCCTGATAAGCACCGGTTTTTCAAGAAGAGAATCAAGAACCGCATACGTCACGCTTACGTCGGGGGCGGGGCCGGGGTGTGGAATCAACCTCCTGAACAACAACAAGAAGCCCACGTTTTGTCCACTTTGTTCACAACGATGGAAAGTTAAACGCAGTGGTCCACTGAAGAGACCAGCTACCTACTGGGAATGTGGTCTTCCCAAGAGGTACAGAGGAAGCTGGAGGGGAGCCCGCGGTCCTTCTTTCTCCTACGTAATCATCGTTGAAGTTGATGATTGTGGGGTTCCTCAAGGCTCCATCTTGGGGCCTCTTCTCTTTAACATCTACATGCTACCACTGACTCAGATAATGAAAAACAACAAAATAAGTTACCATAGCTATGCGGATGACACACAAATGTACGTAACAATTTCACCAGGAGACTATGCTCCAATTGAGTAAGTGTATTGAACAAATCAATGACTGGATGTGTCAGAACTTTCTCCAATTAAACAAAGATAAAACTGAGGTAATGGTTTTTGGAGCCAAGGCAGAACGTTTAAAAGTTAGCGCTGAGCTTCAGTCTGCAATGTTCAAAACAACAGATAAAGCCAGAAACTAGGTGTAGTCATGGACTCTGACCTGAGTTTCAACAGTCACATTAAAACAGTTACTAAATCAGCCTACTATCACCTAAAGAACATATCTAGGATTAAAAGACTAATGTCACAGCAGGATTTGGAAAAACTTGTCCATGCTTTTATCTTCAGTAGACTGGACTACTGCAATGGTGTCTTCACAGGTCTCACTAAAAAATCTATTAGAAAGCTGCAGCTGATTCAGAACGCCGCTGCTCGAGTCCTCACTAACACTAAGAAAGTGGATCACTCCTGTTCTGAAGTCTTTACACTGGCTTCCTGTGTGTCAAAGAATAGATTTCTAAATACTGCTGCTGGTTTATAAAGCACTGAATGGTTTAGGCCCAAAATACATTTCTGACCTCCTGCTAAATTATGAACCATTCAGATCTCTCAGGTCTTCAGGGACTGGTCAGCTTTCTGTCCCCAGTGTCAGAACTAAACATGGAGAAGCAGCGTTTAGTTATTATGCTCCAAATATCTGGAACAAACTCCCAGAAACCTGCAGGTCCGCTGCAACTCTGACTACTTTTAAATCCAGGCTGAAGACTTTTCTTTTTCGTCGCTGCTTTTAATTGAACTATTCACATCTTAAACTGCACTGTAACTTTTATCACTGTAACTTTTATCCATGTATTTTTTCTTTTTTAATGTTTATTTTATTAGCTTTTCTTTTTAATGACTGATTTTAAATGCCATTTTCTTAATGTCTTTCATTTTTTTGTAAAGCACTTTGAATTGCCTTGTGTTGAAAAGTGCTATATAAATAAACTTGCCTTGCCTTGCCTTGAAGAACATTTGAAAGTCGCTTGTGAAGAATGGAAAGTTTGTTGTGAAGTCGTTCTATTATTTCCATTTGGTTTCGACAAAGCAAAACGAGCGAGCATATTTGTCCGCTTCCATGTTAATGAAAGTTTGACGAATATACCTTTTACGACAGATAATAAGTAAATTAATTAGCGATTCCATATTTCAGTGAGTTGACCGCCCAGTTAATCTGTTCTATAAGATGTGATACAGACAGAGAGACAAAGCTTGACGTCGTCTCTCTGGACGTTTCTCCTTCTGGGACCGGTCTGCTTCCTGTCCCCAGAGTCAGGACTGAACCTGGAGGAGTTCAGTTATTATGCTCCAAACATCTGGAACAAACTCCCAGAAACTCTGACTACTTTTAAATCCAGACTAAAGACTTTTCTTTTTGTCGCTGCTTTTAATTGAACTATTCACATCTTAAACTGCACTGTAACTTTTATTCATGTATTTTCTTTTAATGTTTATTTTATTATCTTTGCTTTTTAATGACGGTTTTTAAAGGCCATTTTCTTAATGTCTTTCATGTTTGAAAAGCGCTTTGAATTGCCTTGTGTTGAAAGGTGCTGTGTGAACAAACGTGCCTTGCCTCTGTGTTCCTCAGGATCTCTGAGCTGATTGAAGGGGAGACAGCAGAATATCACAAAGCAGACCCCGACCCGTTCGATGACCGACATCCAGGTTCTTATCCCTCTCACTACATGCTGTCTTTGTTTCAAGAGCACCAGACTGGCTTTTCTTTCTGTGAATATAAAAGCTGATGTTAATGTGTTCAGGACGGGCAGACCCAGAGTGCATGCTGGGACAACTCCTCAAGATGCTCTTCAATAACGATGACTTCACTAACGCGGTAAGGACGGCAAAGCAAATCCGTTTTTTATATACCGTGCACTCAGAAGTAGATCCAGGACAAAAAGCACCAGACTCAGAGACAGTTTCACCCCAAAGGCCATCAGACTGTTAAACACCTGAGCTCTGTGAAGAACATCCAGAACATTCACCTGTTTGTCATCTTACAATCTGCTTATTTATATAAATAGTTTTGTAAACTTTTGGTCGCATCCCAACACTTCTTTCTCACGTGCTCCTAATCCTCCTCCATAGAAACGTGACAGTGTCTTTGTTGACAGTATTTGTAAAAAAGGTATTTAAAGGTCTTTAATGTCCCTCAGCTGCTGGATAACTACATCATGACGAGCAGAGAGCTGGATCTGAACACGGCCTCCTGCAGACTGCTGCAGAACATCATGCCGGGCCTGGAGACCGCTGCTGTCTTCCAGGAGAAGGTAACAAGCTTTTTCATTTACACACACTGTTAGAAAAGTCTCACTCGCCTCCGGCTTGAGCTTCAACCTCAGGATCCATGTATCTGTGATCCTCTCCAGAATGGAAGCAGTCATCACATACAGAGACTAGTTCCTGAACAGTGTCCTTCACATGCTGATATCCAAGAGAGGGAGTTACACAGTCACAAGATGGAGGAATAGAAAGCAGTATTCAATGTTTACTTCAGATTAGCTCCACGTCAGAAATGAGCATGCTTGATGTCTATCTCCATAGAGGCTGAATCATCATGTTAATCACATAGCTATCATGTGCCTCAAACAGTCCTGATGCTCTTCTAGGTAATCACACATCCTGTCCTGTTCACAGCTACAGTTGGGATACCTTTGTTATCATGTTACTCTGATGTTGGAGGAGGACATTCAGGGTTTCCCAACAAGTACTAACCTCTATCTGCTGTCCCTCTCAGGAGGGTCTGGTGGAGAAGCTGTTCTCCTGGTCCAGAGAGGCGGAGCGGCCTCTCAACGTGTTCTCCACCGGACTGCTGGCCAGAGCCATGAGCAACCAGGAAGTAGCAGCTAGCTACAGAGACGAGAACGCTCTGCTGGTAAGAGATACGTCAAGAAACCAAATGAAGACATTTTGCTGTGATCTGATTTGATCTTGATTGGCAACAATACTAGCCTAGCCCTGTTAAAACGGTCTCCATTAATTAAAAGAAACGACAACTTGCGACAGACCTGAATAAGCATTAGTTTGTCCTCTTATACGAACAGGTATCAATTTGTAGTTATTTTAGCTTACTTTCGGCTGAATGTGTTCATTTGGTTTCCTGAAGTACCTGAGATTTACAAATATATTTGTCTGTTTTCAGCTATCTTACTTTTACGAATTTACGACCAGAAGATATCCTGCTTACAGGGAAACAAAGAAAGAGTTTTCTATAATACACAATATGAAATGTACTGAATACAATTGAGTACACTATAATCAGTGACGTGCGGAGAGGTTCATGGCTGGTGAGGCACTGACTCTTTCAGAGTCAGATTTACAAATATTATATTTTGACCTTAATCGAAATATTCTGTTATTTTCAAAAGCTTTTTTAGTCTGATGCTTCGATTCATTTTAAACAGACCGTTCAACAAAAGGATAGCCAAAATCTAAATATTGGATTGTTCTCTCTTAGTAAGATCCAATTTTCATTACAATTGTGGTCTTACCTTGACTTGAAGATGAAGTCCATGCTATCCTTCTGGACAACAATCTCTATTACTTTTTTGTAAAAGTCCTCCTTATCTTCCTCTAGTTTCAAAAGCCTAGCTTGTTGTTCTCGTCTACCGTCTCTGCGTAGAATAACAGTAGCAACAAGAACCTGTGGGCTCACTTGCGCCCCCTTCAGTGCGACAGAGGTTGTGGCTGCCTCCCCTGGTGCTTTTCTCATTGCCGTTGTATGATGAGACCAGCGAGCTTAGATATCATATATACGTGAAATAAGTTCTTTAGAGACTATGGATGGCGAGGATAAATGTAATAAAGGGATCTACAAACATTACATTGGTGACATACAGTGAGATGGTGCAGGCATGCGCTTAGGGCCCGCTTTCCAGACAGTTTCTGTGGGGTGACGCATTCTGAGGTGAGGCAGAGCTCATCTGTGCCTCACCTCACCACACAGTAACTGGCTTGAGCGCGCTCACAAAATAAGTGCCCGCGCTACATTAGTGCCCGTGCTCCAGCAAGTTACTGTGGGCTTACGAGAGGCAGAGCTCGTCCCTGCCTCACTCCTCTTCGCTCCCATGTAGTTGTAGCGGAGCTCGGGCCAATTTGCTGATTTTGACTATAAAAAGCGATTGGAATCAAACAGAAATCACACTTACAACACAGATCAGTGGACACATTTTATTATTATTACTATTTAGTTTTTCTTTAGTTGTTTTTCCGTTACATTGGAGTATGACAGGTGAGGCCCTGACTGAACGTCGCTGACTATAATAGACAATTAATAATAATAATAATAATAATAAGAGTCCAACTAAAATGAAATGCCATGGTTTCTGTCCGCTACAACTGACGTCATTTGAGAGATTAAGGTAGAAATGTAAAAGGATCAATTGTAGATGATATTAAGACGTCTCGTGTTTCCTGCAGGTGCCGATCATGATCCAGCGCCTGCATGAACTGCAGAGTGAAGACGCCAAGAATCTGCCTCAGGCCGAAACCTCGAGCGCCTCAACACACCAGAACTTAAAAAGAAACGAGGAAGAGGAGGAAGGCGAGAAGAAAAAAGAGGACGAGGAAGAAGAAGATGCTGAGTTTAAGCTCTGCTCTGCAAAAAAGAACGGAGACAAAACGCGACTTCTGCCGGATTTTGTTTACCAAGCCAGGCCAGATCTTGGAGGAGGAGGAGGAGGAAGAAGAGGAGGATTAGGGAAGAGACGAGCGATGCAGGACAACGGGAGGAAAGTCAAGCAGAAAATGAATGAGGGAGAGGAGGAAGAGGAAGAGGAGGAGAGGAGCGCCTCCTGGTCTGAAATGAGCTCCATGGTGATCGGATCAGAGTACCGTCTCTCTCCACTGAGCGCCGCCACTGAGCAGAGACTCATCCTCCAATACCTGACTCCACTGGGAGACTACCAGGAGGTGAGAGCAGGGAAACACATGCTGAATAAAGTGAGTCCTTCAAGAGGACCTGTGCTGTTCATGTTCAGGTTTTTATCAGTATGTAGTGTCTCTACTTTAAAGAGTCCTCTCCTGCTGATGTTCAGGTGTATATCAGTATGTAGTGTCTCTACTTTAAAGAGTCCTCTCCTGCTGATGTTCAGGTGCATATCAGTATGTAGTGTCTCTACTTTAAAGAGTCCTCTCCTGCTGATGTTCAGGTGTATATCAGTATGTAGTGTCTACTTTAAAGAGTCCTCTCCTGCTGATGTTCAGGTGTATATCAGTATGTAGTGTCTCTACTTTAAAGAGTCCTCTCCTGCTGATGTTCAGGTGTATATCAGTATGTAGTGTCTCTACTTTAAAGAGTCCTCTCCTGCTGATGTTCAGGTGTATATCAGTATGTAGTGTCTCTACTTTAAAGAGTCCTCTCCTGCTGATGTTCAGGTGTATATCAGTATGTAGTGTCTCTACTTTAAAGAGTCCTCTCCTGCTGATGTTCAGGTGTATATCAGTATGTAGTGTCTCTACTTTAAATAGTCCTCTCCTGCTGATGTTCAGGTGTATATCAGTATGTAGTGTCTCTACTTTAAAGAGTCCTCTCCAGCTGATGTTCAGGTGTATATCAGTATGTAGTGTCTCTACTTTAAATAGTCCTCTCCTGCTGATGTTCAGGTGTATATCAGTATGTAGTGTCTCTACTTTAAAGAGTCCTCTCCTGCTGATGTTCAGGTGTATATCAGTATGTAGTGTCTCTACTTTAAAGAGTCCTCTGCTGCTGATGTTCAGGTGTATATCAGTATGTAGTGTCTCTACATGTCTCCATGCTTTAATGTTCAAAAAGCTCTTTATTGTTCTCATACTGTCTGTGCTGCAGCACCTCTTTTCACCCTCTGTCTGAAACCAGAGCCCAGTCTGCTCTGATTGGTTAGCTGGCCGGCTCTGTTGTGACTGGTCAACTGCTTAGAGATGTCCCACCCACATTTAAAACTGCTTGACAGGAAAAAAGACGGAGATTCTGATGTAAAGAACTCTGTTACGGATCCTTTGTCTGCATATATTTGCCATAACACTGGAGAGAATAATGTAATAAACCTGGGAAAGTGTATTTTGTATTAATATTGTTTCTCTCTCCTCTGCAGTTGCTGGCTGTCTTCATGCAGTTGGACACTCGCTCTTTACTGATGAATTACATCGACCTGAAGAAGAACAGAAATGTGCAGCTGATCTTCGACGCTCTGCTGGTAAAACTTCCTCAAAAACACCCAACACTGAATCTAGATTATTTATAAAGATATGGATATATGGATGGATGGATGGATAGATACAGTGGGGCAAAAAAGTATTTAGTCAGCCACCAATTGTGCAAGTTCTCCCACTTAAAAAGATGAGAGAGGCCTGTAATTTTCATCCTAGGTACACTTCAACTATGAGAGACAGAATAGGGGGAAAGAATCCAGGAAATCACATTGTAGGATTTTTAATGAATTAATTGGTAAATTCCTCGGTAAAATAAGTATTTGGTCACCTACAAACAAACAAGATTTCTGGCTCTCACAGACCTGTAACTTCTTCTTTAAGAGCCTCCTCTGTCCTCCACTCGTTAAATGTATTAATGGCACCTGTTTGAACTCGTTATCAGTATAAAAGACACCTGTCCACAACCTCAAACAGGCACACTCCAAACTCCACTATGGCCAAGACCAAAGAGCTGTCAAAGGACACCAGAAACAACATTGTAGACCTGCACCAGGCTGGGAAGACTGAATCTGCAATAGGTAAGCAGCTTGGTGTGAAGAAATCAACTGTGGGAGCAATTACTAGAAAATGGAAGACATACAAGACCACTGATAATCTCCCTCGATCTGGGGCTCCACGCAAGATCTCACCCCGTGGGGTCAAAATGATCACAAGAACGGTGAGCAAAGATCCCAGAACCACACGGGGGGACCTAGTCAATGACCTGCAGAGAGCTGGGACCAAAGTAACAAAGGCTACCATCAGTAACACACTACGCCGCCAGGGACTCAAATCCTGCAGTGCCAGACGTGTCCCCCTGCTTAAGCCAGTACATGTCCAGGCCCGTCTGAAGTTTGCTAGAGAGCATTTAGATGATCCAGAAGAGGATTGGGAGAATGTCATATGGTCAGATGAAACCAAAATAGAACTTTTTGGTAAAACTCAACTAGACGTGTTTGGAGGAGAAAGAATGCTGAGTTGCATCCAAAGAACACCATACCTACTGTGAAACATGGGGGTGGAAACATCATGCTTTGGGGCTGTTTCTCTGCAAAGGGACCAGGACGACTGATCCGTGTAAAGGAAAGAATGAATGGGGCCATGTATCGTGAGATTTTGAGTGACAACCTCCTTCCATCAGCAAGGGCATTGAAGATGAAACGTGGCTGGGTCTTTCAGCATGACAATGATCCCAAACACACCGCCCGGGCAACGAAGGAGTGGCTTCGTAAGAAGCATTTCAAGGTCCTGGAGTGGCCTAGCCAGTCTCCAGATCTCAACCCCATAGAAAATCTTTGGAGGGAGTTGAAAGTCCCTGTTGCCCAGCGACAGCCCCAAAACATCACTGCTCTAGGGGAGATCTGCATGGAGGAATGGGCCAAAATACCAGCAACAGTGAAAACCTTGTGAAGACTTACAGAAAACGTTTGACCTCTGTCATTGCCAACAAAGGGTATATAACAAAGTATTGAGATGAACTTTTGTTATTGACCAAATACTTATTTTCCACCATCATTTGCAAATAAATTCTTTAAAAATCCTACAATGTGATTTTCTGGATTCTTTCCCCCCATTCTGTCTCTCATAGTTGAAGTGTACCTAGGATGAAAATTACAGGCCTCTCATCTTTTTAAGTGGGAGAACTTGCACAATTGGTGGCTGACTAAATACGTTTTTGCCCCACTGTATATGGATGGATGGATGGATAGATAGATGGATAGATAGATGGATAGATATATACTTCATTAATCCCTAATTGGGAAATTATTTTTGTTACAGGACCAGTGTGCTTCACTTTAAAATACAACAAAAAAATCAACTATATGCGTTTTTAAATGTTTATATTACGACAATATCTTGAAAACTTCTTGATTTTGGTTCTTTAAGACGGTAAAAACAAGTGGATTTCACAAGAAAATAAGTATTTATGAAAAGCCTTAGTCAAATGTTCACAAATCACTTCATACAGTTGAATTTGGATGCTGTTATTGAATAATATGATATACAAATAAATACTCTCTGCAGTGTTTTTGCAAGAAGACGGTGATTTATAGGGTTTATCAGGTCATTTCTAATATTTCTGCACTTGTTGTCCGCTGTACATTTGTGACCCGTTAATGATCCCTCTCCTGTTTGCTCAGTATTTGGCGTCGCTGCTGCTCCATAAGAAGTTTGCAGCAGAGTTCATCACTCACGGAGGAGTGCAGAGACTTCTGGAGATCCCGAGGCCTTCCATGGCAGCGACCGGAGTTTCTCTCTGCCTCTACTACCTGGCCTACAACCAGGACGCCATGGAGAGGGTACGACTGACACTAAAGATACAGACGTTGGAGAACAGGAGACCTCTGTAGATCATTAGTGAAACATATCCTGAAACTAGTGAGATAGATGGAGAGATAACACCAGACATTAATTACAGAAAGCCGTTAATAGTGGGATTGTTTTTGCAGATTTGTTTGGATGTTCGACACGTCGCCTCTCAATTTTTGACACGATTAAGTTATCTGAGAAACAGGGTTAGCATTCGTTAGCCTTTAGCTCGTAGCTCGTAGCCACACAGGCTCCACATGGGAAACTGATTTTAAAAATGAAGCTGCTTTATTTTGAGTCATGAGTTTAGTTTGCTCTACGCTGTACATTTATAACACATCTCCACAAAGGAACTGGGTTTTTAACTGTGTGTGTGTGTGTGTGTGTGTGTTTCTCTGCAGGTATGCACCCTCCCTGACGGTGTTCTCTCGGACACGGTCTCCTACGCTCTCTGGCTGCTGGAGTCTTCTCACGCGTCGGGCGTCTGCCACGCCACCATGTTCTTCTCCATCTCGTTCTCCTGCAGAGCCGTGCTGACGCTGTTCGACCGGCACGACGGCCTGCGGCGACTCGTCAACCTGGTGACGGTTTAAACTCTTTATCTAACGCTACTTTAAAGTCTGTTTACAGTGGGTGAGGAGACCATAGCAGCGTAAAAAGTGTCTGGTGTTGGATTTGAAATGTGGAGAAAGTTAGCTAAGTGTGTATATAATAGTTGAATTGTAATGTTTGTGTGGCTGCAGGCGCTTTTTGTTAACGTGGAGTCATGAGCTCGCTCTCCTCATATAAAACTATTTAAAAAAGCACGCACGATGCGGACACAAACCCTAATCAATGCTTTAAATGTGGAGGAATGTAACTTTGTGTGTGTGTGTGTATGCGCGCAGGTGAGCACTCTGCAGATCCTGAACACAGAGAGCGAGGTTTCTTTGATGAGTGACGACCAGGTGTTCTCCAACAGGCAGACGGCCAAACACACCTGCATGGCGCTGCGCAGGTGAGACAGCAACACACTGAAATAAACCTGTTTTTAATTATGTTTTTATTATTTATATGCGCATGTGAGCGAGCAGACGGGTTGAAAGACAGATGGTCCGAAGACGGGTTGATTTGATCGAGAGAAATGAACCGTTTTTTACTACTACTTTTTTCCAACAATCCTAAAATCGTACATTATACTTTTAGAAAGTCTGTATTTCTAGGGCTGTCCCAATACAATTTTTCGGGCTCCAGATATTCGGTAGTAATCAATAGTGAATATTCGGATATTCGGTGCGCGCGCTTCAACACGTATGTGTAACGTTACTGTTTAAATGGCGGATAAAGCAGCTGCATCATGGCAACTGGACAACAGCTAAGCTAAGCTGCTACTTACAGCATTCAGGTGACTTTTCATCGTTGTTGTGCCACCGTGGTCGGCCAGTTTCATATTGCATATTTGGCACACTGCCTTCGTCTTATCGTCGTCCAATTAAAATGGTCCCACACAGCTGAAGTCTTCGGCATTTTGTGTTCAGGTGTGTGAAGTAGGGCTGCACGATAGTGGAAAAAACTGACATTGCGATATTTTCTTCCCCTGCGATATGAAAAAAATACAGGAATTGAAGAAAAGACCGTTTTTTTTTGTCTGCAAACCATCCTTTCTTGAACTTTAATGCTATAGAATTGGTATTTCTTTAACAATATTTAACCGGATGAAGTATTTTAGTCACGGACTTCTGGATCTTAAGTTATCAGAGCAACAAGCTGAGCTAGCTCGGTTATCCTGCTGTGATCTGATCAAGAATGATTGTGATTGGTGGTTTGCTGTCACTCACTCAAGTACCTCTGACATGAGAGCCGCGCGAGTTTTGCTTTTGTAGCAAGCAGCAAAATAATTGGAACATGACGTGTTTGAGTTAATTTGCCTACTTAATATCGCATGTCCTAATTTTTTTAATAAATAATCAAATAAAAATAAATCGCACATCCTGCGATGTGAATATCGCGCATGCGCATAACGCGATTATCGTCACAACACGATATATCTTGCAGCCCTAGTGTGAAGCGTGACGTTCGCAACGCTGTGAGTGAAAGCAGTGTTTCCCATACATTGATTTGGCCCGCCACAAATAAATATGGTCCGCCACAAATGGATCTCATAAAAAAAAAAAAAGTTATTATTATTTTTTATTTTAATTTGTTTGGTGGTCTAATGGATAGTGAGGTGGGCTGATGATCGGAAGGTTGCGAGTTCAAATCCTGCATGGAACACCACTTGCCTTTGAGTAAGGCACTTAGCCCTCGGTTACTCCAGGGAGAATGTCCCTGTAATCGGTCATTGTAAGTCGCTTTGGAATAAGGCGTCTGCTAAAGGCTTAAATTGTAAATTATATTTTTGGGAGAATAAACCCCACAGATCCTCAACTCCGGTGTGTTTCACTCATTAACAACGCAACACAGAGCAACAAGAACGTTGTCTACAGTAGCCATGAACTCTCCCATGTATTATATTATTTGAGGGGGGGTAGATGCGTGGGCCACCCGAATAGGTTAAGGGGCCTTTGGCTTTTCTTTTTTGTGCGGTGCCCCCACAAACAGAATCAAATTCTGTGGGAAACACTGGAAAGCGGTGTCAGGCGCCCAAGCTGAGATTGTATATCTTTCCGCATTTTAACAGTGCAATTAAAAAGTATAAATATAGTATAAGAATGTGGCCATCTGCCTTTATTCATAGCATACATTTAGGGAAAATAACGAAATTGAAAACCGAATAGTAGGCCAGCGACCGGATATTCGGATATTCGGGTACAGCCCTAATTTCAACAGAGTACTTACTGTGTCTGTAAATGATGCTTATCAATGATCACATGACAATCTGCACAACATCTGCAAAGCGGTTAAAAGGGAAGATGCTACTAACCTTTGGTTTATATTGAAATAAAGTGTAAAGTAATTTTTCATTATCTTCTGTATTCCCTTTTTTCTATATTTATATTTTCTTGTAAACATTTTTTCTCAGACTATTCATAATACTAAAACATTTTTAATTGGCTCCTTTTTTACTTACATTTTTAAGTTGATTTCATTATTGATATTTTGATCAGGTATTTTGAGGCTCACCTGGCAGTGAAGGCTGAGCAGGTCAAACAGTCTCTGCACAACTCAGACGGAGGAAGCACCGTGCCCCAGCAGCCCTTCTATAAGGTAGATAATGTGTTTTATAAGTTATTTAAAGGTGGGGTAGGTAAGTTTCAGAAACAGGCTCGAGTGCACTAAAATTTGAAAGTACACAGCCGAAAAGAATCCGCCCCTTCCTTCAGACTTCCTTACAGAGCACCTCCTCCAACACACATGAACGCGCACATGACGTCAGCAGACTGGTGAAAGTGGCCGCCTGTTGCTGGGGAGTCATTGAAGTACTGCTGCAATGCACGCCCAATGACGGCACGCCCAATGACGGCACGCCCAATGAGGGCACGAGATACATTTGTGCGTGCACGAGATGGAAGGCTGAAAGACGGGGCGGCAATCCAATCCGTTGCCGGCTAAACGGATTGGTTGTACTTTTTACAGTATTACGGCTTCCACAGATGACATTTTTTTATGGATTTTTTGTCAAAGCACTTCAGATATGCATTGCTATCGGGATGTTAAGAGCATTCCATGGAATATAACAAAAAGTGTATCTCGAGCCGGTTTCTGAAACTTACCTACCCCACCTTTAATGTGTTTCATAAGGTATTTAATGTGTTTCATCAGGTATTTAATGTGTTTTATAAGGTATTTAATGTGTTTCATAAGGTATTTAATGTGTTTCATAAGGTATTTAATGTGTTTCATAAGGTATTTAATGTGTTTTATAAGGTATTTAATGTGTTTTATAAGGTATTTAATGTGTTTCATAAGGTATTTAATGTGTTTTTATAAGGTATTTAATGCGTTTATCATGACTTTCTTGTACAGAAATGTTAGAAATGAACTGATGAAGATTCATACTGTCTGTATATTCTGAGTCTTTCCAAGCAGTTTAAATTCACAGGTGTTTCAAGTAGGGATGGGAACGATTAATCGAATATTCAAAATTATTCATGTATTCGAATGAGTTATGAATATTTTTATTAATTCTTATAAAAAATTTTTTTGGGAGGGATGCCTAATTTGATTAGATATTATCAAATTGAATAATTCAATGTATATATATACGACAGTGCCATAGCTAAATGTGTTAGGTGACGTCTAAAGGTGTGTTTTGCTCCGCTCACCGGTCCCTCACAGCGGGCAGAGCTGCAGGTGCTGATCTCTCTCTCTCGCGCGTCCGGTTATACTTCACTCGCGTTTATGTCCAAATCCATCAGATCTAGTTCTAGCCAATGATACGGCTGCTGCCCCTCCCTACACGCAAATCACGCAGACTCAAACCTCATCTTAGGCCCAAATGTGGCGCAAATGCGCTCCGCAGCCATTGCGAGGTTCATGAGCGTGCTCCCCCGCCCCCTGTCAACACTCGCAACACATGAGTAGCCAGCCTAAACAACAATAAGCGCTGCTTGGCAACCGTGTGTGGCGGCAAAGTACATAGACATTTTGACTGGAGAGATTTTTGCCGGTATTCAACATATTTCACCAGTCATAGTCCGGTAATTATTTACACTCTAAGAAGAGTCCGACACAACAGACATGGCGTCAAAAAGGAGTAATGTGTGGAAATATTTCGACCAGGTTAGTGAGTGCGGTGTAGAGGTCAAACTATGCCAAATTAAACTTATATATACATGCTATACCTTGCTATACCCGCAACCTCCGTTCCAGCTGAGAGGGTCTTCTCTACAGCTGGGCTGATTGTGAATCGCCTCCACACATGAAAGCTGTAGGCCTATAGCTGTCAAACTGTGATCACCAGTTCAATACATTTGACAAATTCGACTTGGTTTCTACACTTATTTGAACATGTATGTATTTGTTTCCAAAAATTACTGAAAAAAAATTCGGTGAAAAAAAAAATATATATAAAAAAAAAAAAATCAGAATTTTTTTTTTGCCAATTTTTTTTTTTTATAGGATATGTACATTTCGGTTAACCGTTTTTTGGGGGGTCGAATATTCGAATATACATTTGCTTTCAAATTCCCATCCCTAGTTTCCAGCAAAGAAATAGAGCTATAAATTAAGACAATATGACTTTCTATTTATATACGTTTATATCCGTAATTTGCTAATAGTCTATGGCGTGAGAATACAGAAATTGCTATATCTGCTTCATAAAGAATATAAAATGACTTCTCTTGTCCAAAAAATCTGTTATTGAGATGTATATAAAAACAGAAAGCAGTACATCTAGACTTTTAAGAGCCTGAAAAAATTGCCTTTTCTTACAATTTGGCATAAACAAATCCCACTAGCGACAATAAAATAGCATTTGTTTGTTGCTCTTATTGTGTAAACTAATATACTGTAAATGTTAGTGTGTTAAGGACTCTTCCTGCTCCACCCTATCTAATCTGTGTGTGTGTGTGTTTAGGCGTACACGTACACCAGGGAGCAGGTGATTGAGATGATGGAGTACCTGATCGAGAGCGCCCCCCCACAGCTCCACTGGGAGCCGGTGGAGCTTTTCTACAAGATGTCGTGCGTGCCTCTGATGCTGCAGCTCATCTCCACCGCCTGCGACTGGAGGACCTACTACGGCAGGTAGGAGCACACACTCTCACTCGCTCTCTCGCTCTCTCACTCGCTCTCTCTCCCTCTCTCTCTCTTTACCTCTCTCTCTCTCTCATTTCTCTCTCGCTCTCTCTCTCACTCTCTCTCTGTCTCACTCTCTCTTAATAACCCAGTTTCCGCATTTACATCAGTTAAAAGACAGTGCTTATGAAAAGTTTTATATTCAACATTATCAACGTGTGTGTGTGCATTTTTGTATTCATTCATTTGTTTTAAGATAGATAGGTACTTTATTGCGTAACAGGGACAGTGCACATTAATCAACATTTCTGTAGATGTGCCAGAGTGTGTGTGAGACATACAAATATAACGATAGTTACGGCTGTAACTACGGTTCTATGAGTCCCGGATGACCGCACTGCTTTAGCCCATCGCACGCATGCGCAGCTCGAGTACCAATAACAACAAAGTCACCTGTGACCCACGTGACACCGGCTATATCAGCCGGTGTTGTCAGAGGATCTGTTCCCAGAATCTTCTTGCGAGCACACAAGAATTCTGACTGACAGGATACTCTGGCGGTGCTTTAGCACTGGATGACTTATCCCAACCATGTCATGAAGAATCCAAGCACTAGAAGCCAGTTCTAGTAGAACCTGGAGAATGTGCCAGAAGACGCCCATGACACGCGGCGCAGATGGTCTCCAGGGGCACCCCTCTTAGGGCAGCCCACAATGTTGAGATACTTCTTGTAGAGTGGCATCTCACCCCTGATGGGGGCCACTGGCCCCATAGGCATGTGTGATGGTATCAACCACCCAGTGGGACAGCCGCTGCTTAGAGAGAGCACGACCCTTCCTAGTGCCGCCATGGCAAACGAAGAGCTGCCAGCATACCAGCTGGATAGGCCGATTGGAGTGGGCGAGTGGAAGCACCTTGGGCAGGAACGCCACATTCGGCCAGAGGGTAACACCCGAGCCATCGGAGTTCCACCTCAGGCATGTATTGCTTACGGAGAGGGCATGAAGCTGCCCCCGGTGGAGGCTTGTGCCGTGAGAGGAAATCTGCGACCTGATTCAGGTCTCCTGACCGGCGAGGCGGGGGAGCGCCCAAGGGCGGGGGAGCGCCCAAGGCATGAGGCTCTGTGAAACCCGGAGCAGCTGTGCGGACCTGGTGCCCCCCTGGTGGTTGATTTGGGCAACGGCGAACATGTTGTCCGAACGAACGAGCACATGCCTGCCCAAACAGCTCCCCTGGCTCGACTGGCACGCTACGGAGGACTCTCCTACATGTCTCCGTTAGTGGTGACTGGGCCAGCCAAACCTGGCGATGAGTCTGTAGCAGAAAGGACATAACTCGTCCCAATTCCCTAGCCATTAGGGCAAAGGCCTGCAGTGATCACTGAGGCCCAGCAAAGAAGGCTCGGCCAGAGTCTGCTGCAGAGAGGTGGAGACAGCCAGCATTAGATGGGAGAGGGAGTTCCCGATACGACCCATGCGTGCCGCTGCGTCGTAGGCCCTACAGAGCAGCCCGTCTGTGACCCTGCACTGAGGCCGAGGGCACCTGACCCCAGGCCTTAGAGCCTCGTCAGGAGCCAGAATCAGGGAGGCGATGGCAGGCTCAATGGGTGATATGCCACCCTCGCCAGATCCTGCATGGCAGCCAAGGTCCGGGCTTCGGAGCCAGCGTGGCAGAGGGCCCTGGTGTCCCTCCAGCATGCATGGAGCTCCCTCAGGTACTCCTCTGAAGGAGGAACGGTGAGGGGGACAGGGGCAGGGCTACGCCTGAAGAAGGCGCTAGCCTGAACCAAGTCGGCCTGCGGAACCGGAATCTGCAAGTGCGCCAGGGCCGTACGAATAATGTCCGCCATGGAGTCGTCCTCCACGCCCTGCAGAGACCCCTGAGCAGAGGACCTGGTCCTCCATCTCTTCATTGAAGAGGTTAGCCGAAGCCGCTAGCGACAAGGCATCCTCATACTGAGGTGCGGCAACCGAAGGAGGGGCAGGCGGCACGCAAGCAGCCCCTATACCGGGCCCTGGCTGAAGGGCCAAGAGGAGCGACTTCATCATGTCCATGTCGGCAGCTAGCTGATCCACTTTAGAGGACAGCCTGTTTCTAGTCCTCCTATTGGGGGGTGCACCCATAGCCATCGCTCCCTCAAGTCGCCGGGAACGTCCGAACTGATCTGGAGGAGGATGTGACAAGGAGAGGTGTCCGTTGGCTGCTGCCAGACGTTCCACCTCAGTGATTCTAGCCACTCTAAGCGCCCGAGGCATGCAGCTACAGTTCATGCAGGCGCTTACCGTGAGAGCCTCCCTTAGATGCTCGAGGCCGAGGCAAGAGGGGCAGCGGTCATGGCCGTCCTCTGGCTCAAGAGAAGCCATACAGGCGCTACATGAATGAGCCATTCTGTAGGTAGCCAGATGCAGCGTAGCCGGGTGCGGGAACACAGCCTTCACCAGCTACCTGCTTAACGGAAAGAGTAGAGCGGTACTGCTACTCGCCGAACAGAAAGAGGGATGTAATTACACCCACGTTACCGGCAGAGGGAGCTGGAGCAAGAGCACTGCCTTCACCTAGCTGGATTAATAAACAATGCAGTTCAGCGTTTACCAGGAGCGGGGGCGAGAACACTGCCTTCACTGGTTGAGTTAGAGACGAATGCCAGATGCAGCGTAACCGGGATCGGGTGCGGGAACACAGCCTTCACCAGCTACCTGCTTAAGGAAAAGGGTAGAGCGGTGCTGCTACTCGAATAAGCAAGGCAGTTTAGCGTCTACCAGGAGCGGGGGCGAGAACACTGCCTTCACCTAGCTGGGTAAAATAAAGAATCTTTAACAAAGCTAAGACCAGAAACTGGTTTCTAAAGAAAAAACGGCACGGGAAACTCCGCTACTGCTAACTAGCCAAACAAGAAACACAGCTAAAGCCAGAAACTCAAAATGCTAATGATAGCTTGGCACAACGCCACGGTCAGAACAAGTACAAAAGCACAGCAAGGGCAACTCCTGGGAGAGGGAGCAGAAACACCTCCGTCACCAAAAAAGTTCAAGCCCAAAAAGCAAACAGACAGTAATCAGGACAACTAGGCTGGGAGAGGGAGCGGAAACACTGCCATCACCAACCAAGCCGACACCAACCTGTCCGAACGAAGTCTCTGCGCAGCCAGCCATAGCTCCTGGAGGACGGGTAAGCCCGCGGCTCCGACTGGATGAGTCTCGAAGCTGCACGCAGCAAGCTGTTTGCAGAGAATCCTTGACAAATGTTCCAACAGAACGAACGCTGTAGGCTACAAAAATGTAGCCACGGTACTCTCGCGCAGCGAGAAGATGAAAAGGAACAGATCCTCTGACGACACTGGCTGATGTAGCCGGTGTCACGTGGGTCACAGGCAGGGGCGCCGCCAGAGATTTTGGGCCCCATGAAAATATATCACATTGGGCCCCACCACCAGGCACAGGCCACGCAAACCAAGCACAATGCTGTAACCACACCTCCAGAACCCAATCGACTCATTTATGCTTTAAATAACTCTACCTGTACAGGCTTGCATCTATCTTGTAGTCCAATACTAACTGCACTATATTTACTGACACTGAGCTGTGAAAATATAACACTGTGCAGACTGCAAATTCTACTGCAACATTCTGCTGCAGTATAATTCACTATTTGATATAACACTAACATTCCTGACAATAGACCTCAATAGTCATCTTTTATGGTGTACATGCCTTTTTAATAACATTTTTGAATGGAACATTCATAAATCTAAATGAGTATAACTTAAATATACATGACCTCTTAAATTAAAATAAAGTGAACATTAACACCAATATTATCATTTATAACATATAACATAAGCAGCAGATTTTCTAATTAAATATACATACCAACTACAAAATAAGCGGGTATTAAAGTGTAAATGGACAACGAAATGGAAATGAAAAGGCCTGATGGTGGTGCTAAATCAGAGCAAAACTCTCTTGTCTTTCTCTCCTTTCTTTTCTTTTTTGAAAGCCTGACTTTGTTAGTTGTTGAGACATCATACACACGTAAGTAGGGTGACCAGATGTCCCGCTTTGCGCGGGACTGCACAGCATTTTCACGACTTTTGGTGCATCCCGCAAATTGAGACGATGTCCCGCATATTTCATTTTGATTGGCTAAAACGCTTTTCTTTAAAATCAGATTCATCCAATGGCTGTTGAGAAAGCAGGGAAGGCTATCATCACAGGGCTGTGTTTGCTGTCAATCAAACTGTAACACACATTTTTATTTTTAATGAACAAGGTAAATATCATACAATTGGTATCAGTAAAATGTATAATCTACAATAAAATCTCGTTTAAAATTGTGTTACGATGTCTAAAGTTACTGATAAGTCACATGTTTCCTGCCTGGCCTTGCCCGTGGCATTAGTTTATCATTACCGGGCGGAGCCCCCGAGCCAAACAGCAGCAACCAGCACGTTGCAAAAGTCTCAATAGTAAACTGTGCCGCCGAAACATAATTTCAGCCAATCAGCGCCGTCAAATATTTTGGTCACGAGGGCACTCACGTTGGCGCCCACGTTGCTTACGTGCGTTGACGAGAGTTGTTTTTTAGACTCGTGCCGCCCAATTCCGTTCAAGAGCTAATCTCCAATCCTTTCGAAAGGAGAAGTTTGGCAGATAAACTGTTGCTTAAAGACCTTGGACCGGACCAACCCGATTTGTATATATCGCAGCAAGCTCGTGAAAAAGACAAAACGTATCAACGAGGCTTCTCACGTAGCTGGTACACCAGAAAGGCATGGCTAGCTGGATGCAAACAGGTAAATGCTGTCTTTTGTTTCCCATGCTTGCTCTTCAAACAGCCGGGGACAGATACGATCTGTTCAGAAACTAGACAAAAGTTAAACAAGTACAAACCACAGACTGTCTGTGTCATGGAGAATACAGTCGCTGGTTTATTTATGTCTGTATAGGCCGTTGTTGTGAGTGTGGACGGTCGGAGCATATATAACGTTAGCTTAGCCAAGCTCCATTCAGAAAACATGCATTCTAAAAGGTTTTTCGCCTGCCGTCTGTCTGCAGACTTGTCAAAGCATTAATTCATGGTTTTTACTAACCGGTATCAGTATGTTGTTACGTCGGCATCATTTTGAAACGTGTATTACAATTAAATCACGGTCAAATATGTTCATCTTGTTGTAGTTGTAGCCCCCTTGCCAGCGATTCTCTCTCTAGTTTAGCATACTCAGCCCGACTCAGCCTGGTTGTTCCTGGCCCTAGAACCACGATTTTATGGGGCCAGAAAAACTGTGAATTAGGACCCGCTAGCCGGTACTAGGCCAAGTGGAAACGCAACCAAAAACGGGCCCCGCACGGCTCGGCACTGTCTATGTCATGGCGAATACAGTCGCTGGTTTATTTTTGTCTGTAGGCCGTTGTTATGAGTGTGGAGTGAGCATATACAACGTTAGCTTAGCCTGGTCGACCCAATCTCCATTCAGAAAACAAGCATTCTAAAAGGTTTTTCGCCTGCCGTCTGTCTGCAGACTTGTCAAAGCATTAATTTGTGGTTTTTACTAACCGGTATCAGTATGTTGTTACTTCGGCATCATTTAGAAACGTGTATTACAATTTAATCACGGTAAAATATGTTCATTTTGTTGTAGTTGTAGCTCCCGAGCGCGTCTTGTTTGAATGATGCGAGTAAACACAGCTGGCAGCCGCGGTGAAACTCGAGCGACTAGAGCGATGCGATAGGAGCGTTTAGAGCGAAGCGAATTTCGCATCGCGTCCGGTCTGAACGCAGCATTAAAGCGAGCTCCGCGCTGCACTGGAAACGCGCCATTACATCACCAGAAGTCCTAATTTAAGGGGTCATTTCTCCCAAATATTTTTTTTTTACTCACTATATCAACAGCCCCACCAATTAACTGACAGGCTGCTGTGCCGCATCTCACTCAAAAACCCACACGACTCAACCCAGCGGAAAAACCAGTCTTGCGCGCAGCCTTTCATTCAGAATTTCATAGCAAAATAAAAAAAATGATATTAAACTAATACAAAAATAAATATTAGGACAAAGCCCTACAAATAACAACAATGAAGATATAATAAAACAATAAAAATGTGGTATTCAGCCCTGATTAAAACAGCGGGCCCAAATCCTGGATGGGCGGGCCAGGCCCCATGGGGCCCGCCCATGACGCTGGGTCTGATTCCTACTCAAACCAAAAAATTATGGCCACTCAGACACGGTAACAGCAGCAGAAATAACCAGTGTTTACCATACAGTGCAACACTCCCAATCATACCGGTCAAATGACTAACAAGCTAGCTCCGACCATTTTTCCAGACTCTGAGATAGTAAAGAAAATGTCATGTGGTCGTACAAAAGCAGCGTCCATAATAACAGATGTGCTTGCCCCTACCTCTGTGGAGAGTTGTTTGACAGAGTTACAGACACCAGTGGTTCTAGGTGACAAAATAGCCCACACACTGTGTGTGGGGGCCCACCTGCTGTTGCTGTGATGGACACAACTGAAAGCTATTTTATTTTATGTATTATTATGTTTCTGTTCCCTCCTGGCCAGTGTTGGTTTTATTTTATCTATTAATTTATGTTGTGCCTACTTGTACAGGTAATACACTAGTTGAATTAAGAAGATGCATTTCTAAACACTTGAAGTGAATAATGCCTGCTGCCTTGGTTAGCCTTAGTTTACTTTTCTTTATTAAAAAACTGCATTTCGACTTCACTTCACAGGGGGGGGTGCTGTTGAGAGGGTGTCCCACATTTGCCCCTTTCACACCAACGCGTTTTCAGCTCCGGCTCGGAGCTGGAGCTGAAAAGAGCCGTTTTTTCCTGTTCACACCGCAGCGGCGCCACCTCTTAGCTCCGGAATCCGGTTCACTTCCAGCTCCAAAAAATTGTCGGTCTAAAGGCAAGAGCTTCGGAGCTAAGAGGTGGCGTCGCTTGCGTCTCTCTTACGTCGAGGCGTGCAGGAAACTAAACCCACCTCCCCTGAACATGGGTCGACTGTCATGCCTGCCTACAAGCAGTAGTGCTTTTAAACACACTTTATAAAGTCAGGCAACACTAACCAGGCTGCGTGTGGTTCTGTTTATTTGTACCTTACTTTGACCATCCGTTCACTGTTATTGATCATTGTGGAGAGAGGCAGACGTTTTGTTTTGTATTATAGCAGCTATCGGATGGAATCAATACATGGGCTGCACAGGTTGTCATGTCCGACTATCACAAGTAGAATCATAAATAAAAATACGCCGGTAAAATGTGCCTGGAGAAAACGGTTTATGCCACAATAGGATAGCAAGTAGTCAGTTTAGCTTCGGTTGCTATGCTAACATCACCCATTTAGAGCGGCCGCTGCAGTGTGAGCTAACCGGGAGCTAACGGGAGAATAAACTCCCGTGGAAGAGCAGCCAACACTGCAGCGGTCGGTAAATGCCGCAGAAACACATTAATAAACAATGAACCACGGCACTCTGGAGAAAAGTATAAGGTTGGAGAAGTCGTTATTTAATTTAATCTGGCTTTGTGTGATTAAAAGCAACACGATCATCGACCCGACGCAGTTCCCCGTTGTTGTTGTTGTTGTTGTGAGCGCCGTAATGCCGTTGGGGAGCAAATCGGCGATGTAAACGGTGACGTCATGACGTAGCAGCGGCAGCACCAGTCGGGCTCTGGGCGGTGTGAACAGAGCGGGAGCAGAAAAGGGAAACCGGAGCTGAACCAGAAAAGCTCTAGCTCGGAGCTAGAAAGGGAAAAGCGCTGGTGTGAAAGCCGCATTAGTCCCACATTGTCCCACACAACCATACTCCTTGTCCCACATGTGGTTTGTTGGGATCTGGTCACCCTACACGTAAGTACTCGCATCCCTGCCTCACATGCTCTCACTCTGCTAGAAAATGCGGTGCCGCACAGCGTTTGGAGACGGGACCAAACCATTACATGTAAATAGAGGGGGGTGTTCGATGCTTTGGGTAATTAACTTTTCGAACAAAAAAAGTGAAATGAATCGTAAGTTTAGTGAGTACATTATCAATAATGTTATATTAATGTTAATTATTGATGATTGATGAAAGGTTACTTACATTTTTTTTTCTTAATGTTCTACAATTTTTGGGGCCCCTGTCAGTCACGGGCCCTTAGAATCGTCCTAACTTTTCACCCCCTTACGGCGCCCCTGGTCACAGGTGACTTTGTTGTTATTGGTACTCGAGCTGCGCATGCGCGCGATGGACATATCCAGTGCTAAAGCACCGCCTCTGGTCAGTAGGGACAAAATAGAACCTGTGTGTGAGATAATGATAATATAACCTGTGTGTGTGTGTAGGAGTGACACGGTGCGTTACGCTCTGGATATCCTGGCCCTCCTGGTGGTGGTTCCTAAAGTCCAGCTGGTGCTCGCTGAGACCGTGGAGGTCCTGGACGAGACCCGCTCCCCCGTCTCCACTGTGGGTCAGTGACGTTTCACTGTGGATCTACTTTATGTTATCATTATTATTATCAGAGAGGGGAAAAGTACTCACATCCTTTACTCAAGTAGAAGTAGGGCTGCTCGATTATGGTAAAAATCATAATCTCGATTATTTGGGTCAATAATTGATATCACGATTATTAAAAACGATTATCCATTTACTTTGAAAAAATCAATTTATTGAAAAAAAAATTAACACTGTTTTTAACAGTTGATTACCCTGAACTTCAAGTAAAATTCAACTGAAAAAAAATTATTAAAAAAATTAAATAAAGAAATTAAAACATTTAAAATAAAATAAATAATAGTTTTATTTCGATTATGTTGTTTCATAATCGTTGCAAGCCAAAATCGTAATTGCGATTCAAATACGATTAATTGAGCAGCCCTATACTCGTGTTTAAAAATACTCTGGTAAAAGTAGAAGTACTGACTTCTTTACTCAAGTAAAAGTAAAGAGGCTTTGAAATGTACTTCAGTAAAAAGTACCCATAACTAGCAGCTGTTTTAAAGAGTACCTGACCTCCCTTTATATTAATAGAACAATAATGTCATTGTTAGCTAATGAATGTTTCCATGCTGAACAACGGCAACATGACAATGTTTCCATTGGTCCCTCTTCTTTAGAGAAGACCAGGAAATGATGGATACACGGATCGTGTTCAAATCAATAGGCACGCAATGACTCTAAAGAATAATGATCACGCCACCAAACACACATTCAGACTAAAGGAACCAGCTGTTTGGGAAATGAGAGAAGTAGAAAGTACAGGTATTTGAGTTCAACATGTAGAAAGTAGAAAGTACAGGTATTTGGGTTCAACATGTAAGAAGTAGAAAGTACAGGTATTTGGGTTCAACATGTAAGAAGTAGAAAGTACAGGTATTTGTGTTCAACATGTAAGAAGTAGAAAGTACAGGTATTTGTGTTCAACATGTAAGAAGTAGAAAGTACAGGTATTTGAGTTCAACATGTGAGAAGTAGAAAGTACAGGTATTTGAGTTCAACATGTAAGAAGTAGAAAGTACAGGTATTTGAGTTCAACATGTAAGAAGTAGAAAGTACAGGTATTTGAGTTCAACATGAGAGAAGTAGAACGTACAGGTATTTGAGTTCAACATGTGAGAAGTAGAAAGTACAGGTATTTGTGTTCAACATGTAAGAAGTAGAAAGTACAGGTATTTGAGTTCAACATGTGAGAAGTAGAAAGTACAGGTATTTGAGTTCAACATGTAAGAAGTAGAAAGTACAGGTATTTGGGTTCAACATGTGAGAAGTAGAAAGTACAGGTATTTGTGTTCAACATGTAAGAAGTAGAAAGTACAGGTATTTGAGTTCAACATGTGAGAAGTAGAAAGTACAGGTATTTGAGTTCAACATGTGAGAAGTAGAAAGTACAGGTATTTGAGTTCAACATGTAAGAAGTAGAAAGTACAGATATTTGGGTTCAACATGTAAGAAGTAGAAAGTACAGGTATTTGGGTTCAACATGTAAGAAGTAGAAAGTACAGGTATTTGGGTTCAACATGTAGAAAGTACAGGTATTTGGGTTCAACATGTAAGAAGTAGAAAGTACAGGTATTTGGGTTCAACATGTAAGAAGTAGAAAGTACAGGTATTTGGGTTCAACATGTAAGAAGTAGAAAGTACAGGTATTTGTGTTCAACATGTAAGAAGTAGAAAGTACAGGTATTTGGGTTCAACATGTAAGAAGTAGAAAGTACAGGTATTTGTGTTCAAAATGTAAGAAGTAGAAAGTACAGGTATTTGTGTTCAACATGTGAGAAGTAGAAAGTACAGGTATTTGGGTTCAACATGTAAGAAGTAGAAAGTACAGGTATTTGTGTTCAACATGTAAGAAGTAAAAAGTCGTAAGTAGTGGAGTAAAGTACTGATACCAGAAAAATGTACAGTAACAAAGTATTTGTACTCCACTACTTCCCACCTCTGCTTCTTATTCTAATGAACGCTGTTCTGCAGGAATGAGCATCATTCTGGGCGTGGCGGAGGGAGAGGTGTTCGTCCACGATGCAGAGATCCAGAAGTCTGCTCTGCAGGTGAGACGCTCCTTTAATCTGCTGCACTGATGCATGTTAACTATGGGATGGATTGCCATTAAATGTACAGTGGGGCAAAAAAGTATTTAGTCAGCCACCAATTGTGCAAGTTCTCCCACTTAAAAAGATGAGAGAGGCCTGTCATTTTCATCCTAGGTACACTTCAACTATGAGAGACAGAATGAGGAAAAAAAATCCAGAAAATCACATGGTCTGATTTTTAAAGAATTTATTTGCAAATTATGGTGGAAAATAAGTATTTGGTCAATAACAAAAGTTCATCTCAATACTTTGTTATATACCCTTTGTTGGCAATGACAGAGGTCAAACGTTTTCTGTAAGTCTTCACAAGGTTTTCACTGTTGCTGGTATTTTGGCCCATTCCTCCATGCAGATCTCCTCTAGAGCAGTGATGTTTTGGGGCTGTCGCTGGGCAACACGGACTTTCAACTCCCTCCAAAGATTTTCTATGGGGTTGAGATCTGGAGACTGGCTAGGCCACTCCAGGACCTTGAAATGCTTCTTACGAAGCCACTCCTTCGTTGCCCGGGCGGTGTGTTTGGGATCATTGTCATGCTGAAAGACCCAGCCACGTTTCATCTTCAATGCCCTTGCTGATGGAAGGAGGTTGTCACTCAAAATCTCACGATACATGGCCCCATTCATTCTTTCCTTTACACGGATCAGTCGTCCTGGTCCCTTTGCAGAGAAACAGCCCCAAAGCATGATGTTTCCACCCCCATGTTTCACAGTAGGTATGGTGTTCTTTGGATGCAACTCAGCATTCTTTCTCCTCCAAACACGTCTAGTTGAGTTTTTACCAAAAAGATCTATTTTGGTTTCATCTGACCATATGACATTCTCCCAATCCTCTTCTGGATCATCTAAATGCTCTCTAGCAAACTTCAGACGGGCCTGGACATGTACTGGCTTAAGCAGGGGGACACGTCTGGCACTGCAGGATTTGAGTCCCTGGCGGCGTAGTGTGTTACTGATGGTAGCCTTTGTTACTTTGGTCCCAGCTCTCTGCAGGTCATTGACTCGGTCCCCCCGTGTGGTTCTGGGATTGTTGCTCACCGTTCTTGTGATCATTTTGACCCCACGGGGTGAGATCTTGCGTGGAGCCCCAGATCGAGGGAGATTATCAGTGGTCTTGTATGTCTTCCATTTTCTAATAATTGCTCCCACAGTTGATTTCTTCACACCAAGCTGCTTACCTATTGCAGATTCAGTCTTCCCAGCCTGGTGCAGGTCTACCATTTTGTTTCTGGTGTCCTTTGACAGCTCTTTGGTCTTGGCCATAGTGGAGTTTGGAGTGTGACTGTTTGAGGTTGTGGACAGGTGTCTTTTATACTGATAACGAGTTCAAACGGGTGCCATTAATACAGTTAACAAGTGGAGGACAGAGGAGGCTCTTAAAGAAGAAGTTACAGGTCTGTGAGAGCCAGAAATCTTGTTTGTTTGTAGGTGACCAAGTACTTATTTTACCGAGGAATTTACCAATTAATTCATTAAAAATCCTACAATGTGATTTCCTGGATTCTTTCCCCCCATTCTGTCTCTCATAGTTGAAGTGTACCTAGGATGAAAATTACAGGCCTCTCATCTTTTTAAGTGGGAGAACTTGCACAATTGGTGGCTGACTAATACTTTTTTGCCCCACTGTATGTATTTGTCCCACAACGGAGACATTTACAGGGTGGGCAGTACAGGTATCTTATGTGTTTTATAGGGCAAATAAAGTATATATAAGGTATTTAATGCAGTGTATCAGGTATCTAATGCAGTTTATAAGGTATTTAATGCAGTGTATCAGGTATCTAATGCAGTGTATGAGGTATTTAATGCAATGTATCAGGTATCTAATGCAGTTTATGATGTATTTAATGCAGTGTATCAGGTATCTAATGCAGTTTATGATGTATTTAATGCAGTGTATCAGGTATCTAATGCCGTTTATGAGATATTTAATGCAGTGTATCAGGTATCTAATGCAGTTTATGAGGTATTTAATGCAATGTATCAGGTATCTAATGCAGTTTATGATGTATTTAATGCAGTGTATCAGGTATCTAATGCAGTGTATGAGGTATTTAATGCAGTGTATCAGGTATCTAATGCAGTTTATGAGGTATTTAATGCAATGTATCAGGTATCTAATGCAGTTTATGATGTATTTAATGCAGTGTATCAGGTATCTAATGCAGTGTTTGAGGTATTTAATGCAGTGTATCAGGTATCTAATGCAGTGTATGAGGTATTTAATGCAGTGTATCAGGTATCTAATGCAGTTTATGAGGTATTTAATGCAATGTATCAGGTATCTAATGCAGTTTATGAGATATTTAATGCAGTGTATCAGGTATCTAATGCAGTTTTTAAGGTATAAATTGCCCATGTTTTCCCTAAACTTAGCCTCCATCTCCCCACAGGTGATAATAAACTGTGTGTGTGCCCCGGATCAGAGCCTGAGTCCTGGGGGGGGCTTTCCCCCGGCCCCCCCTTATGTTCTGCATCTCATGTGGCAGCTGGTGCAGAACAACAACGGCATCAAGGTAAAAAACACTAAAGGAACTTCAGTCTTCTTTAAAGATCTCCTATCATGCTATTTTTAGGCATATATTATGGGTCTCAGATATATACAAACAGTGTTTCCCCTACCATTGTCTTGGAGGGGCGCTGCGCCCCGCCAACGGAGCCCCGCGCCCCCCCTGAAATTCAATGCATTTCTTTTTTTTTTTTTATTATATAGCACCAAATTGCAAATAATCTATATCTACGGTCACTTTTCATATTGAACATGTGCTCTTTTATTAAAAAAACTAAACGCTTTCATTTTAAGTTGAGTTTAGTGTTTTTGAACCTAAGAAACACTGATGCATTAATCAATAACAATAATCCACAGCTCCTCTCTCTGCTCCAGAGGATTTAAAAAAAAAATATCCCAATGCCACCCCCAGGCAGCATCCCCCCAAAGCAGTAAACCTAGGGGAAGCACCGTACACATATATAAAAACATGTCTATGTCTAGGAGGCGTGTGGCGCAGTAGGTAGGGCGTTGGTGTTCGAATCAGGGGGTCACAGGTTCAAACCCCACTGCAGTCAGCATGTCGTTGTGTCCCTGAGACACTTCACCCCAAATTGCTCCTGTGGGGATTGCCCACAGTATTGAGTGCTGTTTCTGGGTCCTCAGCTTTAAAAAAATTAATACAAATGAGGGGGCGTAGCTAATGCCTGCTCAGAATTCTACGAGACTAAATGCTGCCGTGATTAAACGCCATCATGTTCCAGACCACATCAAGGATTATCTCTGAAACATTATGGAGCTCAAATGCTTTTTCTCTTGCGGGTTTTACTTCCTTTTGATTTCCTGCTTCTTCACACATACTCTCTCCAGTACAGGTTAGCTCTGATTGTTAGCATGCTAATGTAAATACAGACCATATTACTTCCAGAACACGTCTCATTGTTTCTGACAGCAACGTTTCTGATAGTCCCGTGGGTTTAAAGCCCGCCCACATTTTAGTAATGTCGTCATGACGTAGCAAATCTGGATCAGCTCCGTTGTTCCCCCGTTTTTAGAGATGCGGGTACAGAGGAAAAGAGAGAGGGTTTTATTTCCTGACACTTTGTGAGTCTCCTGACACAACGGGGACACATGGTTATGTAGAAAGGACATCACAAAGTGCATTTTGTAACCCTGTTGGTATTTATGTTCATACTGTATGTTATAGCATGTTTGAAGGTCAGTGAGGCCTCTGTATTATCCACAAATACATGGGCGTGCCAGCAGCAGGGACCGTGTTGTTAGCATCTGGTTAGCTAGCTGCACTAACGGACATAAGGAGCTGTTTGTTCCACAACAAGCTGGAGGGTCCTCTCCTCTCAGACTGAGAAGCTCAGGTGAGCTAAAGAACTCTCTTGGCGCATTTCCACTGCAGCGGGTAGCTCGCTTTAAGCGTGCCGAGCCGTGTGGGGCCCGTTTTTGGTTGCGTTTCCACTTGGCCTAGTTTTGGCCCGGGGTTACTTTTTCACCTTTTTTCTGGCCCAACTAAATCGTGGTTCTAGGGCCAGGAACAACCAGGCTGAGTCGGGCTGAGTATGCTAAACTAGAGAGAGAATCGCTGGCAAGGGGGCTACAACTACAACAAGATGAACATATTTGACCGTGATTTAATTGTAATACACGTTTCAAAATGATGCCGAAGTAACAACATACTGATACCGGTTAGTAAACACCATGAATTAATGCTTTGACAAGTCTGCAGACAGACGGCAGGCGAAAAACCCTTTTAAAATGCTTGTTTTCTAAATGGAGCTTGGCTAAGCTAACGTTATATATGCTCCGACCGTCCACACTCACAACAACGGCCTATACAGACATAAATAAACCAGTGACTGTATTCTCCATGACACAGATAGTCTGTGGTTTGGACTTGTTTAACTTTTGTCTAGTTTCTGAACAGATATGAGGAGCTGTGAGCTCTGAGTGCTAAGAGCTAACGGCTGTGTTGTTTTTTTGGGGCTCTCATTGAAGATGATGTCACGGCTCCGCCTACACTGCGTTACTATAGTAACTACCCCAGTTCCTAAACTGTAATGGAAGCGCAGCATTAAAGTGAGACGGGCCTAATAAGGCCTAACCAAACCGAGCGAGGCTGAGCGAGGCCTGTAGTGGAAACGCGCCATCTGAGTGTTTAGATAGTTAACTTTAGTCTAAGTTATCTCAGTGGGCCTCAAACGGTTTGGTCACAAATTATTCAAAAGATTATTTCCGCGGCACACCTTGATCATTATAGTTATAAAAAGATAAGAGAATAAAGGAAAAACAGTTATGAAATACTATATGGCAGTAAAACAAGAATACAGTTTGAAAGGGGAGTGATTTGTAAAATATCCATAAAGAAAAAGAACATCTGCTTACAGTTGTGTTTCATCTGGGTGTTGAGAGATGTATCCATAGATCTCTTAATGTTGCTCTCAAAGTGCACCAGATTGATGCTTTTAACTTCAATGTTTAAAAAAAATCTTCCCGGGGGAGCATCCCCCCGGACCCCCCTAGAGGAGGTGAGGTCCGCTTCCCACTCGTAAAGAATAGCACTTTACCCCTGCCTATATGCAGTGAGCTGATTATCGAGCCTTCGTTGTAACTGTCGCGGGTGTACTGTGTGTTTGCGTGTGGTGAGTGCTTTTGTGCGTGCTCTATAGTGCCCGTAATAGTGTTCACTGGAGTCCAGCACCTCAGCACCCCCACTCAAAATACCTTCCCGCGCCTCTGCACAAATATGTAACTTTGATTTGTGATTTCACTGTAAACTACAGAAGGCTTATAGAGAATATGTATTGCCTATGACTGTTTACATGTGAGAAGCTGAATAAAAAAAGACAAATCTATCCTTCTCTCTCTCTCAGGTGCTCCTCTCGGTTCTCTCTGTGAAGATGCCCATCACAGATGCAGATCTGATCCGAGCTCTGGCCTGTAAAGCTCTGGTTGGATTGTCCCGCAGTGCCGCCATCAGACAGATCATCAGCAAGCTGCCGCTGTTCACCAGCAGCCACATCCAGCAGGTGAATAACAACAACAACAACAACACACCTTCAGGGACGGGATTACACACCTGAGCATGGAGGAGAAACGCTAAACCTTAATTGGATAATTGCTGCAAAAGATAGATAACCCTCCTCCTCTTCCTCTTCCTCTTCCTCCTCCCCCTCCCAGCTGATGAAGGAGCCTCTGCTTCAGGACAAACGCAGCGAGCATGTGCGTTTCTGCCGCTACGCAGCGGAGCTAACGGAGCGCGTGTCGGGGAAACCTCTCCTCATGGGGAGCGACGTCTCATTGGCTCGCCTGCAGAGGGCCAACGTGGTCGCCCAATCACGGATCACCTTCTCCCAGAAGGAGCTGCTGGTGTTGATCAGGAACCACCTGGTGGCCAAAGGGCTGCATGACACCGCTAACACCCTCGTCAGGGAGGCCAACCTCCCCTCCTCCCCTCCTCTGATCTGCAGGAGTCACCGCTCGGACAGACAAGGTCAACTTTTATGATTTGTCGTTCTTAACATCCATGTTTGTTTGTGTCCGCCCCCTCCCCAATAAACCGTATTTCATTTCATTTCACATTCTGTTCTTGTACATAGTCATATTCTATTTACGTTACATTTTCTTAGACCCTCGCAGGATAAACCCCCCCAAAGAAAATGGCAGAAACCCGGGGGGGAGAGACAGATATTATTATTATTTGTCGATCTTAACATCCATGTTTGTTTGTCTCCCTCCTCTTCCTCCTCCTCTTCCTCCATTTTATAATGGTTTCTTAATGTCTTTCATGTTTGTAAAGCACTTTGAATTGCCTTGTGTTGAAAGGTGCTGTATTAATAAACTTGCCTTGGCCTTGCTCAGCAGGTCGTATCGGCGGCGGCATGTTGGCATCTTCTCCTGCTCCTCATTGGCTGTTGCTCCTCCTCCTCCACTCCCATTCGCTCCCTCGTCCTCTCCTCCTCCTCGCCAGCGTCTCTTCCGGCGGTCGGATTCTGTTTTTCTCGAGAACGCCCGCCTGCGATCTGTAACAACTGGGAGGAGACTGAGGGCGCTGAAGCAGAAGTCGGACCACGGTGCCTTCATACAGGTCAGGGAGGCCATTTTGTTTATTTTACACGTTTTTATTTTGTGCACTTTGTTTCAGGCTGTGTCTTTTTAATTTATTTAGTTCAGGGGTCGACACCCTTTTCGACATGTAGTGCCATTTAAAAAATTAAAATTGTGATCAGTGTACCGACGATCGTGAATTGTCAACGTGGTGGGGAGCCTCGCTGCGGGGAAGCAGCGTGTGGACCTCTTTCACCTGTCAGCGCAAGCTTACATGATGCCGTTTAAACAAATTTCAAATTTCAATAATTGGTTTTAAACGACATAATAAATAATGACGACCGTCCGTTCTGTGATTCGCCAGAACACACAGATGGCCGCCCCTTTTGTAGGCATATTCTTTTCGATGAGAGATGAGCAGATCGCCCACTGGGCTTTCAACTAAAGACACTTGTACAGCATTTGTACAGCTCCTTATTGGGTACTGCAATTAGTGAAGTGCTTTCACTCCGTGGTGAAACGCTGCACCATGGAGGAAAGCGGCAGAAAGTCGCCTGGAGTTAAAGAGAGGCGGGGCTGGTTGCGTGCATGGCTTCCTTCTGCAGGTAACGGGGAGACGCGCTCACGTTGCGCATTAATGGCGGTCTCATTAAGGATCCGAAAAATAAATGTAAATATTTTGCACACTTATTGACCCTGATTTAGTTTATTAATATCAATGTAGGTGTGTCTTTTTAATTTATTTATTTTTTAATGACACCAACACATCATAAGTTCCAGTTTAATATTTAATAATAATAGAGCCCGCCCACATTTCAGATATTACGTCCATATAGGCCGCAAATCTGGATCAGCTCCGTTGTTCCCCCGTTTTTAGAGATGTGGGCTGTGATGCCCCTGTGGGTTCATCAGTGGAGAGGGTGTGGCTGTCCTGTCTTGGCTGCATTGATCGCACTGATTGCAGTAACTCAGGGCACCTGGGTCTGGTGCTCTGCAGCTATTTTAAAGCCTCTCTGCTCCTGTCTGGTCTCTCTCTGCTTTTTCCTTCAGGGATCCGGCTCTAATGAGTATAAACCATGAGTTGACTTGAACAGTGTTGTGCAAATAAACACCTTTACCTACCCGTTGACATGTTGTGTCTCCTTTTTGTTGCGGCCTTTTGAGCCAGGTCGCAACAAATGGGGGCTCGTCCAACGGGTTATTTGTTTAAAAAGTTTGTGTAGTGCTCAGAGCACATGGTGTCATTGAGCAGCTGATTCATTGTTGTGGTCCAGCTGTGTGCTGGCTTGTCGCTGCTATTTGGGGGACACATCATGTCTTTTGGGTTTTAGGAGGCTGTAGTGTTTGACATGTCGTCAGGTTTTGTGTGCCAATCAGAAGGTAAGATGTTGCTGTTCGTTTTACGCTTTTGTAAAAGAGATTTTCCCCGCTAGGCTTAAGTGGCGTTTCCCCTTGGGTTGCGTCTGTTTTTTGTTTTTTTTCATAGTGTTGTGGCGACGTGGTTAGTGTCAGCTGTTTTCGGACAGCTGTCTCGGGGGCACGTCCGCGTGAGTTCTTGGTAATACCTGCGTGCAGGTCGCTCCATAACTCCGCCGGGTTCCAGTGCGTAATTACCCACCGCAAGCCACATGAAGACTAGGTGAGATTAGTAAGATTTTGTTTAGGCAGTTAGGGGGAAATTGGTGCTGGAGGTGGAAAAGATGAAATGTGAGGTGGAACATGCTAGATTACGGCTGATGGGAGAGGGCAAGTTTTCTCCAGGGGAGGATGGTGGTGATAGGTCGACATCAGGCAGTGGCGATATCATTTCTTACTTGCGATTAGTGCCAAAGTTCAATGAGCGTGACCCGGACATTTTTTTCACTCTATTTGAACGCATAGCAGAGGCAAGAAACTGGTCAGATTCGGACAGAGTGCTGTTACTTCAGTGTGTACTCACTGGGCGAGCACAGTGTGATGGAAACTTCTGTGCAGCGATGCAGAGCCAAGGCTCAGGAAAGGATGGAAGCTGGAGCGGCTTTAGTCAAACACTGATATTTATTGAGAGTATAATACGGCCGGAGAGATCACAAGATATATCACACTTTCATGTGAGCCACCAAGCGACACTCTGAAGACATAAAGCTAAACATGGATCTGTATATCCCAAAAGGAGGGACTATAGAAAGCCCGCCTTTTCCTATCTTAATCATTACCAGACATTGGAACAAAGACCCCTTGTATTACAACCTCACATGAACCAAACTTCTCCCCCACAGGAAGGCAGAGGACCTCTTGACCTGTGTCCTCCTCAAGTTACAGGCAAGAGCGTATGCGACTTAACGAAAAGCATATGTTTCTAATTTGACAGGTTCTCAGAAAAGCTGAGAACCTCTAGACACAAAGTGATCGGATTAAAATATTCTCTGACACACAGGAAGCCTATTCAGCTGTTTGTGGCGAAAATGCTTTGGACTATGATAGAGTAAAATCAGCGGTGTTGTAGTCTTACGAACTGGTTCCTGAAGCGTATCGTCAAAGGTTCCGTAGTTGGGTCAAGGGAGATAAGCAGACATGTGGAGTTTATCCGTGATTTAACTTCTCATTTTCAGCGGTGGTGCCGACCCGGATGCGGGTTCTGGTTTTGAGCCGTTCATCACTGAAGCTGTTGTATCAGTAGTCGGTAGTGACAAATATGTGCCGATTAAGGTGTTGCGTGATACAGCGGCTAGATACTCATTCATTGTTGAGTCAGTGTTGCCTTTTTCGTCAGAGACAGAAACGGGGGATTTTGTGCTGATGAGGGGCATGGAGATGGGCTTGAACCCTGTGCCACGGCATACAATAGTGCTGGATTGCGAGCTGGTGCGGGGAGTTGTCTATCGGCGTGCGTCCCGCGTTGCCACTTGATGGGATACATATGATTTTGGGCAACGATCTCGCTGGTAGTGCTGTGTGGGCTGGTGTGACGCCGCCTGTGGTGGTTTCCAGGCCGGTGGCATCTGGGGAGCCAGATGAGAGTGGTTTGCAGTTTCCAAATGTGTTTCCAGTTTGTGCTGTGACACGTGCACAGAGCCGTAAAATATCTGCTGACCCACATGTTTCGGAGTGTAGCAAAAGTAATGTGGTACATGTGGTCTCACTGCCTGATCTCCCTTCGTCGGTGTCAAAGGAGGACTGGGTCAGGAGTCAGAAGGACGATTCATCTCTTTCTGCTCTGTGGACTGAGTTGTTGCCGGCAGAGAAGGTCAGAGACATAGCCCAGAGTTACTTTGTTCAGGGGGACTTGCTGGTGCGTAAGTGGGTGCCCTGTGTTGGTGATGCTGTGGGGGAGGCAATTTTTCAGGTGGTGGTGCAGAGTAGCTTTCGTGATGTGATATTGCAAACTGCGCATGATTGTGGTGGACATTTGGGGATAAAAAAAATCCTATGACAGTGTCCTACGCTATTTTTTCTGGCCTCGGTTAAAGCGCGATGTTGCAAGTTATATTAAAGCATGCCACATATGTCAGTTCACTGGTAAACCAAGTCAGGTGGTGAAGCCTGCACCCCTCAGTCCCATTCCAGCCCTTGGTCAACCTTTTGAGCATTTGATCATAGATTGTGTGGGGCCGTTGCCTCCATCTAAGTCCGGTTGTGCGTACATGCTTACTATAATGTGCCAGACTACAAGGTATCCTGCAGCGTTTCCCTTGCGTTCCATTTCAGTGAAGCCAGTAGTTAGGGCTCTAACCCAGTTCATCTCCACATTTGGGATCCCACGTGTGATTCAAAGCGACCAGGGTACCAACTTTACTTCCCATATGTTCAAACAGATCCTACAGCAGCTGGGGGTCAGGCATAACCGTGCGTCGGCTTACCATGCCCAAAGCCAGGGGGCGCTAGAGCGGTTTCATCAAACATTGAAGTCCATGCTGCGTGCTTATTGTATGGAAATGGGGAAGGACTGGGAGGAGGGACTTCCATGGCTCATGTTGGCGTCCAGGGAAGTCGTTCAGGAAAGTACAGGGTTCAGCCCTAATGATTTGGTCTTTGGGCATAAGGTGCGTGGTGTGTTATCTGTTCTCCAGGATGGTTTGGTTGAGGGTGAGCCACCTAAACATTTAGTGGACTATGTACAGGGCTTTCGTCATCGCCTGTATGTAGCGGTGGAAATGGCAAGGAACAATTTAGCTGGTGCTCAGGCTAATATGAAGAGACTCTATGACCGTAAAGCAGAGTATCGTGAATTCAGCCCAGGGGATCAGGTGTTGGCTTTAATGCCACTGCAGGTCTCACCATTCAAAGCCAAGTTTGCCGGCCCGTACACTGTTGAGAGTAAAGTGTCAGATCAAAATTACTTGATTGCTACTCCAAATCGGACGAGGTTGTCTCAACTGTGTCACGTCAACCTCCTGAAACCGTACTATGTTCGTGATACCGTTGGGGATAGCTTCATGGCTAAAAAGTTGGGTGTGGGCCCCATAATGATGGTTGATTCTGTGCTTTCAGATCGAGGGTTGGCTGAGGAGTGTGATGTTAAGGCACCAGATGAACCTGTTATGTCTGGTAGGCTTAGGAATTCGGAGTCGTTATGCCAATTGGATCGCTTGTTGAGTCACTTACCGGCAGCACAGAGAGATGAATTGGCGGCTTTAATCAGGAAGTTTGTGGTACTGTTCGGCGATACGCCATCGCGCACAACTCTCGTGGAGCATGATATCGACGTGGGGGACAGTCCTCCAATTAAGCAGCGATTTTATCGTTGTCCTGCAGATAAGCGTAGGGTGCTGGAGGCTGAGGTCCAGTACATGTTGGACAATCAGATTGCAGTACAGTCGTTCTCCAGTTAGGCGTCGCCTAGTCTGCTGGTTGGCAAATCAGATGGGTCTCCGCGGTTTTGTAACGACTATCGTAAGGTTAATAAGGTGACAAAAACAGATTCTTACCCATTGCCACGGATGGAGGACTGTATTGACTTGGTGGGCTCTGCTAGATTCGTCAGTAAATTCGACTTGTTAAAGGGGTACTGGCAAGTTCCTTTGACAGCGCATGCGCAAAAGATTTCAGCGTTTGTTACACCTTTCGGTCTGTATGAGTATACAGTGATGAGTTTTGGCCCTTGTAATGCGCCAGCGACATTTCAGCGCCTCATGAACATGGTGGTAGCAGGTCTTGAGGGGGTTGCTGTTTATCTTGACGACGTAGTGGTGTTTAGTGACACATGGGATGACCACATCCAACGCATTGGTGCTCTGTTCTGTCGCCTGGCTGAGGCGCATCTCACTGTTAACCTGGCCAAGTGTGTGTTCGCTAGGGCGACAGTGACGTACCTTGGCCGGGTGGTCGGCCAGGGACAAGTTCGTCCGGTAGACGCGAAGGTGCGGGCCGTTTTGCGGTTTCCTGTGCCCACTACTAAGAAGGAACTCATGCGGTTCCTAGGTCTGGTCGGGTACTATCGCGCCTTTTGTAAGAACTTCTCCACAGTGGTTGCGCGCCTGACTGATTTGCTGAAGGGTACAGTCAAGTTCATTTGGTCTGACCAGTGTCAGGTAGCGTTTGAGAATGTGAGGACCCTGTTGTGCTGTGCTCTGGTTCTCGCTGCGCCGCGCCTCGATGAGCCGTTCTAGTCATGTTGGGGCAGGTGCGGTTTTGCTGCAAGAGGTTGAGGGTATTGATAGGTCAGTTTGTTACTTCTCAAAGAAGTTTAATTCGTACCAACTCAATTACTCAACAATCGAAAAGGAGGCATTGGCCTTAATATGGGCCCTCCAGCACTTTGAGGTGTATGTGGGTTTTGGGAGTAGCCCAGTTGTAGTTTATACCGACCATAATCCTCTTGCCTTTCTCTGTTCACTTAACTGTCCGAACCGGCGGCTGATGAGGTGGGCCCTGTTCCTGCAGTCCTATAGTTTGGACATTCGGCACATTAAGGGCAAGGACAACGTTGTGGCGGATGCTCTCTCTCGTGCCCCGGTGGGGTAGGAAGTCTCTCTGGCTCTGGATATTTGGTGTTGTTTCGGGGATCCCTTTGGGGCCTCCGTCTTAAGGGGGGGGCTGTGATGCCCCTGTGGGTTCATCAGTGGAGAGGATGTGGCTGTCCTGTCTTGGCTGCATTGATCGCACTGATTGCAGTAACTCAGGGCACCTGGGTCTGGTGCTCTGCAGCTATTTTAAAGCCTCTCTGCTCCTGTCTGGTCTCTCTCTGCTTTTTCCTGCAGGCACCCGGCTCTGATGAGTATAAACCATGAGTTGACTTGAACAGTGTTGTGCAAATAAACACCTTTACCTACCTGTTGACATGTTGTGTCTCCTTTTTGTTGTGGCTTTTTGAGCCAGGTCGCAACATGGGTACAGAGGGAAAGAGAGAGGGTTTTATTTCCTGACACTTTGTGAGTCTCCTGACACACCGAGGACACACCGGGGACACGCCGGGGACACACCGGGGACACATGGTGATGTTGAGAAGACATCAATAAAAGTGCATTTTGCATGATAGGAGACCTTTTAAATCTGTTAAAGCGGTCGCACATAAGCGGCAACATTGCTCAGAACATCCTCTCTTCTACTCTGGTTTCAGACTCCAGCCATGAAGAAGCAAATCTATTTGTTTTATGTCCTATATGTATTCATGTTCTATATATATTTGTTTTTGTATTCGGGATTGTGGGAAACGGTATTTCGATCTCTCTGTCTATAAGTTCTAAAGTTGACTTTGACTAAAGAATATATCCTCTCTTCTATTCTGTGTTTCAGACTCCAGCCATGAAGATGCAGCCCCCCCTCGCCCCCCCCTCCCCCCCCTCCCTGGACAGCATCATCACAGAGTTCCTGAGGGAGCAACATGCGCGCTGCATTAACCCCGTCACCACCTGCCCCCCCTTCTCCCTCTTCACCCCCCACCGCTGCCCCGAGCCCACGCAGCGCCGCATGGCCAAGCCCAACTTCAGCGCCCGGCTGGGGGGGCGGGGCCTGTACCCGAGGCACGGGGGGGTGGACCGGGGGGGGCTGGACCGGCACCTCATCTTCAGCAGGTAGGAAGCACACTCAGGGAGTCCAAACAACCCATTGGTTATAATGACAACTGTTTAGAAGGGGGTGTGTGTTTTGAGCGACAAAACGAGACATTTAAAGACACAAACATGAAAAAAAAGAAACAGCGAGGGACATATTTGCACTTTTTATGACCTTTTATAAGAAACAGCGATCAATTAAGTCCATCACAAATTACACAATGTCTCAGGGCGCTACTAGGGACGGACATTTTTTGTACTTTTTTTGTGGTGGGCCGGCGAAGCGGAGAGGTTTCCCACGTTGCCTTTTCGGGCTGTGACCGGCCACCAGACGCTCGCCGACGAGTCCTCCGTCTGGGCCTGGCTCCAGAAGGAGGACTCGGGCTACCTCCGTGCCGGGTATCCTCACTTTTGATGGTGTTTTTCATGGGGTCGTTGAACCACTCTTAGTCTGGCCCCTTGCCTGAGACCAATTTGCCATGGGAGACCCTACCAAGAACACAAGGTTCCAGAAAACACTGTCCCCAGGTTCATCGGAGCACGCAAACCTCTCCACCACGATAAGGTGCTGGTTCTTCAGAGAGGTGTATATATATTTGTATTTTGTATTCCTCGGGATTGTGGGAAACGGTATTTCGATCTCTCTGTCTGTACACACAAACTGAAAGATTGACAATAAAGTTGACTTTGACTGACTTTGACTCTTCACAAAGAAACCCCTCGACTAACGGAGGAGAGATGGCAATGGATGTGGTGTTTAATAAAATAAAGATAATACATTTACAACGTAGAGAGTCCAAATGTTAGAATAGATAATGTGCATATCTATATGCAAAGGAAATGTCAAAAGATCCAGGTGGGAGTCCCGATCCACCAGGTGCTGAACAAACTAAATAATTATACAGGTTTTAAAAAGCCGTTTTTTCTCGCTCTGTGTTCAGGTTTCGCCCGATGTCGGTGTTCCACGAGGGCGACGGAGACGAGAGCGGCTTCACCTGCTGCGCCTTCTCCGCCCGGGAGCGCTTCCTGATGCTGGGAACCTGCTCCGGACACCTCAAGTTCTACAACGTGTTCTCCGGGGAGGAGGAGGCCAACTACACATGCCACACCTCCGCCATCACACACCTGGAGCCCTCCAGGGTGCGTCACTGACACACAACACAAAGTCTAGTATTAAAATAGTTCTGTTATTTTTAGTTTTAGAAAACCCAGCAAAGGATTTAAGGGATGTCCTCGTTATTCTTGAAACAAATATAACTAATATTCTTATTTTTAATATACGTTATTGTCCCATACGTTTCTGGTGTTTTCTGTTTTTTTTAGGTTTTGTAAACATATGTCTGTCTCCATAGAGGCTGAATCATCATGTTAATCACATAGCTATCATATGCCTAAAACAGTCCTGATGCTCTTCTAGGTAATCACACATCCTGTCATGAACACAGCTACTTTTCCCCGTTTAGTTCCGTTAGTACCTCTTATGTCGCGTTCACACCGCAAAGACTACTTGGTGCAGGGAACTTTTACCCCCATTTTTAGTCTCTGCTAGAGAGGTGGTACTAACCTGGGGAGAAAAAAGTACCAAGTACCAAAAGTACCTAGTACCAGTACCTTGGCTGGGCGAATTGCAAACCTCGGCCGTGAAACTCTGAAAAGTTTTTTGAAGCGGCCATATTGTATTTGCTGGCAGTAGCATTATTAGCATTAGCATTAGCCCCGCGCACCAACGGAGAGAGAATAACTTATGGCAACACAAAAAAAACATGGGAGCGGTGGAGATGAGGAGGTGTCGGCGTTCTGGCGATTTACTCGGAAGGCTTCAGTAGAAGCTGCTGGGAGTCCCAGCAGCTTCTACTGAAGCCTTCCCAAACTCCGGGGACTTCCGGCCGGGGACTTTGGGCGGCAGTATACGCCGTGAAGTTGTTTGCGGCCTGCCAGTAAACCCAAAGCAGAAGAAGAAGAAGTGACGTCAGCGGCTCATTTGCGTAATCTTCGGCTCAGGGTAAAGTACTCCGGTGTAAACGCGATTGGTACTGAATGCCCTGCGGTTATAAGTACCGTGGCAATAAGTACGGCAAAGTATGCGGCGTGAAAGCGGCTTTTGTTATCATGTTACTCTCATATTGGAAGAGGACATTCAGGATTTCTCAACATATTGACAGTAACGTGTATGTTTGTGTTTCTCAGGATGGGAAGCTGCTGCTCACCTCTGCCTCCTGGAGCGTCCCGTTATCTGCTCTCTGGAGTATAGACAGTGTCTTCACCCTCAAGTAAAAACAGTGACACACACACACACACACACACACTCACTCACTCACTCACTCACTGTTTCTCACTGTTTGCAGGAACTCGTTTGTGGACGATCACTACGTGGAGTTCAGTAAACACTCTCAGGACCGAGTCATCGGCACCAAAGACCAGGTCGCTCACGTAGGTCCCACAAAATGTTATTTGGATATATTATTTTACATCTTAAACACAATTTTTCAACATTTCATTGTGACTTTTATTCAGTTTTCTCTGTCTCTCGTTTGTTTTGTAGCACGTGGCATTGGGGCGAATCAGAAATCACTAAGACAGATCTCCTTATTAACTTCTATATTCTGGTCCCTTGTTTTCATTATTACATTATACAACATCTGTATCAAATACAAACACAATGGCCTTTTTAAAATGTGTCTTCAAGGAACATTTGGATTATCTTTTTGGACGTTTTTCTCCCCTATAATACTCCTTTATCAACAGTATAATACAGGGGTCTTTGTTCCTGACACTTTCAGAGTCTCTGAACACAGAGGGGACACATGTTTATGTAGAAAAGTGGATTTTTAAAACCTTGTTAATATTTCTTTCTGATTCAGATCTACGACATCCAGACGGGCGTGAAGACCCTGACGCTGAACGACCCTTCGCTGGCCAACAACTACAAGAGGAACTGCGCAACCTTTAACCCCAGCGACGACCTGGTGCTGAACGACGGCGTGCTTTGGGACGTCCGAAACTCACGAGCCATTCACAAGTTCGACAAGTTCAACATGAACATCAGCGGAGACTTCCACCCCAACGGCCTGGAGGTCATCATCAACACCGAGATCGTATCCTCTCATTCATGATGATAATAATAATGCACTTTATTCTAAACTTGCCTTGCCTAGAAATTATGAAGACTTAATGGAAACCAAGAGGCTTCTCATGGCTTGGCTATTTATGAATGGGCAAAGTTAGCTTAGCTTAAGTCCTGAAGGGTAAACCAGACGGACTAGCTCCATTCATAAATGCGTACAAATGCCTTTTAAAAAGGTGTGAAAATGTACGTGCTTTTACACGCTAGTCTCGGACAATTTCTCCGCCAATTTCAACTATTCATGTTTGAACTT
>CM053260.1:30118761-30211261 GCA_028583405.1 Pogonophryne albipinna
AAGTACAGGTATTTGGGTTCAACATGAGAGAAGTAGAAAGTACAGGTATTTGGGTTCAACATGTAAGAAGTAGAAAGTACAGGTATTTGGGTCAAACAGGTAGAAGTAGAAAAGTACAGGTATTTGTGTTCAAACATGGAAGAAAGTAGAAAGTACAGGTATTGGGTTCAACATGTAAGAAGTAGAAAGTACAGGTATTTGTGTTCAACATGTAAGAAGTAGAAAGTACAGGTATTTGTGTTCAACATTTAAGAAGTAGAAAGTACAGGTATTTGTGTTCAACATGTAAGAAGTAGAAAAGTACAGGTATTTGGGTTCAACATGAGAGAAGTAGAAAGTACAGGTATTTGTGTTCAACATGTAAGAAGTAGAAAGTACAGGTATTGGGTTCAACATGTAAGAAGTAGAAAGTACAGGTATTTGGGTTCAACATGAGAGAAGTAGAAAGTACAGGTATTTGGGTTCAACATGTGAGAAGTAGAAAGTACAGGTATTTGTGTTCAACATGTAAGAAGTAGAAAGTACAGGTATTTGAGTTCAACATGTAAGAAGTAGAAAGTACAGGTATTTGGGTTCAACATGTAAGAAGTAGAAAGTACAGGTATTTGGGTTCAACATGTAAGAAGTAGAAAGTACAGGTATTTGAGTTCAACATGTAAGAAGTAGAAAGTACAGGTATTTGAGTTCAACATGTAAGAAGTCAAAGTAAAACGTGGTCAGAAAAATAAGTAGTGGAGTAAAGTACTGATACCAGAAACATGTAGCCTACTTAAGTACAGTAACAAAGTATTTGTACTCCACTACTTCCCACCTCTGATCCTGCACCACTCCACTTTGTCTGTTTTGCTCTAAAGCTCAGAGTGATGCCTCGCCTCGATGTGGAGGATCTTCGGATTCTCCTCCTCACGTCGCTCCGGTTTCTGCCTGGGAACACGGATCGGTACCGGAGAGACTGACCGGTCTCCGCGGATCTGAGGTGTCGATTAGGTGGGATGAAATCAATTTGTCTTCTCACACCTCTCTCTGGTTTTTATAAATCTCTCTGGAGGAGGAGCTTGAGCGCTTCCTAGCAGCAACACATTAAAGCAGCCAACACGTTCAAAATAAGCGACTAATAGGTACTAAATACAGCTAACAGAAGATTTGTATTTTATTAGTAAAGCAATTAATACATTTATCCCTTAGGGGGAATGGGGATAGTCACAGTTGCTCTGATCTAGAATAGCCTTAGGTAAGATGAAATAGAAATGATATAAACATAAATACTTAAAGTCATAATATGCACATTGTTCCAGGTTTGTGACACTAAAATATAAGAAGTATTATATGAACATAAGACATATGTAAGTAATAAGAAGTAATGTAGGAAATGTACTTATAATATAAAAACCAATAAATATGTAACAGTGTGTAAATATGTAGAGTCCTTATTCTGCTTTTTGTGGTTTTCCCTCTCCTGAATGGTTCTTCAGGTTTTAGTGCATGTAAATGGTCTGCAGAGGCTACAATCCCTGTGTTCCCTCCAGAGGGGGAACACAGGGATTCTACACATAGTAACTTGTAGAACTGGTATTTTGTGTGACAATAATAATGAACTGGCACACATGTTATTAACGTTTTAATGATTGTCAAGAGTAACATGTTATATACAAAATAAACATTGCATGAATACAACTTGTAGGACTAGGATAGGTGTCTTTATATTTCTCTCTCTCTCTCTTTTCTACACATGAAACAATATCATCAACAGTATCATGCTTCACACAGACTTGTCACACAGAAGTTTTATCTAGATCCTTTTAGAGATACATACACATTAAAGTAAGTTGTATCACTCCAGATGTTTAGAAAATAACAATCTCAATTCTTCTTACATGAACCCAGTTTCTCTCCACCTGCAGTCACATGTAGGTTAAGTAAAACACTCAGATGCTGTGCATCTGAAGGGGAGCGTTGTGAGGCAAAACAGAAATCCACATCTCAGAGATAGAGAGGGATCTATATTTAGCCCGCCTGCAGACAGCTGAGGGGAGGTGAGGCCACAGGACGATCACTGACGGAGACGCTGCTGGATTCATGAATGAAGCATGAGTAGCTCAGAATAACCTGTTACACTACTTTGCATGCACTGTTTAAACTACACAACAGCATAAAAGCAACCTTCAGATTTACAGTAAAGCAGTCCTGTAAATGCAACAATACCACCATTTTACTTTAAATACATTATTTAAGGTATACCATATGCACGAATGTATGTGCAAAAAAAGATTACTAAAAATGTTATCTAGATTCAAGAAGTCAAAATAAAAATGTCCTTTAAAAATAATAACATTTGTTTGAATAGAGTTCAATATTAATCTAAGTATAAAAAGTTAAATTAGAGGTGGGGTAGGTAAGTTTGAGAAACCGGCTTGAGATACACTTGTTGTTATATTCCATGGAATGCTCTGAACATCCCGATAGCAATGAATATCTGAAATGCTTTGACAATAAATACATAACAAAATGTCATCTGTGGAAGCCGTGGTGCTGTAAAAAGCAGGGATCGACCGATATGGCTTTTTCAAGGCCGATACCGATACCGATTATTAGTAATCAAGGAGACCGATAACCGATATTTGGAACCGATATACATTTGCAGTAAAATCAGAAAATCTTGGTGTCAAAATGTAGAATAACACAAACTCCAACACAACTTCTTTTAAATGCATTTAAGCATATATTATGTTTAATGAACTTTTAAACATCTTACAACTGGTTTCCTCTCTGTGCCCTTTTCTTTAGTGCAGCCATCTGCAATGAGTTGGAGAGAGACAGGAAGTGTGGCTGCAGGCTGACATGCTTAACTAACAATAAAGCTTAATTTATTATATCAAACCAATGCCTGTCTATCTAGCATAACATCCCAATAAGCTGCTAGCAACTGCAAAACACTAGTGCTAGCTAATGTTTTGCAAACTATTAAAAGTGAGGCTATGACAGTAGACCTAACGTTAGTCTAGAAGCCTCACTTCTAATATTTTGCTAAACATTTGCTAGATACACGTTGGCTAGCTAATGAGCTTCACATATCAACCTGAAAAACTGCGAGTCTCCACTCGCCAGGCCGATTATCGGTCGACCCCTAGTAAAAAGCACGACCAATCATCTGAGCCGGCTAAAGTAACTGGATGGCCTACCTGCCTGTCAGCCTTCCATCTGGGCACAAGCTTATCTCGTGCCCTCATTGGTCATGTGCGCATTCGTGTGTGTTGGAGGAGGGGCTCTGTCAGGAAGTGGCAGATTTTTTCCGGTTGTGTATTTTCAAGTTCTAGCACACTCGAGCTGGTTTCTCCAAAATGACCTACCCCACCTCTAAATGTGCAATAAAAAGATAATTAAGAATAAGTAAAAATGCACTCTATAAAACGCGTATAAGAGGAATATCAGTGGGGCTTCATGTCTCTAATCGTTCTCAGTTTATCTTCTTTACTGGCTCAGTGGCTCGCTCAGTTGTGGTTACATTTTAACGCCCGTCCAGCAGACGCTCCCCCCCACGAGTTATATATTTAGGTCGAGTAAAGGTCGGAGCCATGATCAACTTTTATGTGAAAATGATCCCAAGTTATTGCTCCGCTGTTGTGTCAGAAGCCCAGAGCCGTAACACACCTGTGAGGCAGTTAATCTCTCATTGTTTAAAAGCTGCACACCTTATTTCACTGCCAACCTTTACTCTATTTCTCCATTGACACACTGGTTACAATCTACATTTGTCACTGCTGAATACAATCAGCTCTAGGAGTGTGAAAATATTCAGCAGCATTTTGTTCCTGTTTGCAGCCCAGCATGTCGCTCATGTCTCTTGTACAAAATAATGGTTTAGATGATGAATTCATTCGTAATTTATAAACACATGACTCAACGCCACAACCGCTAAGCTAAAGGTGGCTAATGTTGGGAGTGATGACGTTTTGTCGTCTCATTTAGACACTTGTTAGCAACTGCAGTTTTTAAATTCCCCAGTGGGTATTTACTCATGTATTTTATGTCGTAAACTACAAATTTCTTCAGCTTCTGTTAACCACAGATCTTATTTCAGGCTAACAACCAAAAGCAGATTTAGTACGAGGAGATGGGAATTGGTAAAATGCTGACTCATTTAGGGATGTTAGTTCCTGTACCTTTCATAATGACTGTATACATTCAGTGTACCAATTAGAAAATGCAACGGGGAGAACTTCAGAACAAAGCTACAGCTAACCGTATTATTAAAATAACTTCCTGTCTGGATTATAAAAAAGCTATATCTGTGTATTTTGGCTCAGGTGTGAGGGTGACGATGGGAGGTGAGCAGAGCCATGAGGAGAAGGCCAAGGAGGAAGAAGAGGAAGCTGACAAACAGAAACCATCTGCCCACACCCAGAGCTCAGGATCTGCTGCTGGAGGTACCGGAGGCGCTTCCATGTTGCCTTGTTTTCTGTTCCAACTTCTGTTTTAGTGCTATTCCTTTGCGTCACTAGCTTGACCAACATACTTGCCAAATAGACCGTTTTAAGCATTTAAATAAACTGTCATTAGGTATTAACACTCTTTTAGAATAGAAAGTAAGCATTTGCATTCCTAATATGTGATTTCTTTATCTACAAAACTCATATTTAGGAATTGACGCTGATGTTTGAACTGTGAGGAGCAGCTGGCTGTGTGAGACAAAGCACATGGCAACCAAGATCTTATTAAAATATATAATGTATCGTTATAATATTAACTCTAACTGCCGGGAGGGTAGACACAGGTCCATACTGCAAGTTTAACCATAGGGTGTTAAATAATAAGTGCAATTTAAAGTCACTGTTACAAGCTGGCTCTGCTTGTCACAAAAGGACGTAGTTCCACACAGGAGTTGCTCAAAACAATCATTTATTTATCCCAACGCAGTGGTTACAACCAACAATAAAACACACAGAGGAGCGGTGGCCTGGTGCACCGAGCAGGGCAGCCGAGAGAGAGCGAGAGCCTGTTCTGCAGCCCTCTTAAATACTGGAACCAGGTGCCACAGGTGGGTCTCATCACTGCTGATTACAAGGAAAGACACAGGTTACAACAGCACCACCTGGTGGACAACCACAGGGTTGTCACAGTCACCAATTTGCTTAACGTTTGCTTCTTGTAAGATTGGTAGCTAACGGTATCTAGCTAGCTTGTTAGCTTGGTAGCTAATGCTAGCTAACCAGCACTGTTAACTGAGTGGTTCTCTGGTGAACTTGTTTTTATAAATGTCAACAAAGTGGACCTTTGTCTACCCTCCTGGCAGTGAGAGTTATTATAAACTGTCCGCATGCGGTTAATACACTCCAATTGTACTTTTATCGAAGTAGGGTAGTATCGTATTTTCATATTCATTCTGTCGATAGTGTATTATATTGTATATTTCTATACCTGATCTATAGTGTATTCAGTGTGTATACTGCTGTTGAAACCACCTTATAGTGTTCACAGTGTTAATACATCAGTTTGTGTACATCCGTCGCATGTATATATATTTATATTATACTTTATACTCTGCTTGTTGTGTATGTCTGGTTGGATGCTAACTGCATTTCGTTGTCTTAGTACCTGTACATTAAGACTCTGATGTATAATTACAGAACTACTTACCACCCCTTTCCCCCAAAGTGACTTAGCTGTTTAGTTTGAGTCATCTTCAACTGTTTAAGATCCTAAAACATGGCAAGAATAAAAATCATTGCACACATTATGAAAGAAAGATAATGATTCATTAAATGTGTTTGAATCCCACAGACACACCAGGAGAGCTGCCCCAGTGCCAGATGGGAAACAGGAAGGTGGACAACATGTGTTTCATGATCTCGTGCACCAACTGGTACTAAAGTGGTCCTGGAACAACTGCTTAGTGAAAGCATTAGAGATTCATGGAGCCACCGAAAAACAAACTAAGCAATTGCTGAAGTTCACGAAGATGTACAGAGATGTCTGTATCTGTATCTGGTTAAATAAAGAATGATCTGTATTCACTTAGGAGACCGGAGGTGGGGGAGGTTTATACCAGAAGTCACATTAAATACATCAAATGTTGTATTTTCTAACCTTATATTCAATGGCAGTGTAATTGTTGTTCATCAAAGCATCAACATTGATTTACTAATGGACTATTATTAGCTATAAAATGTGTTTCCCCATCCCCGTTCTGTATTTTAAATGTTTCTCTGTCTCTGTCTTTTTAGTTTCTAATCTAACTATGTTTTATGAAGAATCTGAACGCACCGCCGCCCTTTCACTGGTGGACACTGAACAATCAGAAATATACAGCGCTTTATGTTACACTGATGAATACTGATTGAACTACAACCTAAAATGTCTGTTTGATGTATATTTTTGAATGAAAATAAACACATAATAGTACAAACTGCAACTTGAAAGGATATGGCGTTCCACTAAACTTGAAGAATCTCGTTTAATTTGGCATATTACTCTCAATGAATATAAGAAAGCACTGCGTAAAGCGAGAGCAGCCTACTACTCTTCATTAATAGATGAGAATAAGAATAATGCAAGATTTCTTTTCAGCACTGTAGCCAGGCTGACAGAGAGCCACAGCTCGATTGAGCCTTCTATTCCCATAGCACTCAGTAGTAATGATTTTATGTGCTTTTTTAACCATAAAATTGTTACTCTTAGAAATAAAATTAATGACCTCTTGCCTTTGACCAGTATAGTGTTATCAACAGCTCCCGGAAACATAAGTTCTAATATTACACTAGATAGCAGCGACGTGCAGTCAGGGGAGGCAGGGGAGGCAGAGCCTCACCTGTCATACTCCAATGTAACGGAAAAACAACTAAAGAAAAACTAAATAGTAATAATAATAAAATGTCTCCACTGATCTGTGTTGTAAGTGTGATTTCTGTTTGATTCCAATCGCTTTTTATAGTAAAAATCAGCAAATTGGCCGAGCTCCGCTACAACTACGGGGAGCGATGAGGAGTGAGGCAGGGACGAGCTCTGCCTCTCGTAAGCCCACAGTAACTGGCTGGAGCGCGGGCACTAATTTAGCGCGGGCACTTATTTTGTGAGCGCGCTCCAGCCAGTTACTGTGTGGTGAGGTGAGGCACAGATGAGCTCTGCCTCACCTCAGAATGCGTCACCCCACAGAAACTGTCTGGAAAGCGGGCCCTAAGCGCATGCCTGCACCATCTCACTGTATGTCACCAATGTAATGTTTGTAGATCCCTTTATTACATTTATCCTCGCCATCCATAGTCTCTAAATAACTTATTTCACGTATATATGATATTTAGGCTCGCTGGTCTCATCATACAACGGCAATGAGAAAAGCACCAGGGGAGGCAGCCACAACCTCTGCCGCACTGAAGGGGGCGCAAGTGAGCCCACAGGTTCTTGTTGCTACTGTTATTCTACGCAGAGACGGTAGACGCAAACAACAAGCTAGGCTTTTGAAACTAGAGGAAGATAAGGAGGACTTTTACAAAAAAGTAATAGAGATTGTTGTCCAGAAGGATAGCATGGACTTCATCTTCAAGTCAAGGTAAGACCACAATTGTAATGAACATGGGATCTTACTAAGAGAGAACAATCCAATATTTAGATGTTGGGTATCCTTTTTTTGAACGGTCTGTTTAAAATGAATCGAAGCATCAGACTAAAAAAGCTTTTGAAAATAACCGAACATTTCGATTAAGGTCAAAATATAATATTTGTAAATCTGACTCTGAAAGAGTCAGTGCCTCACCAGCCATGAACCTCACCGCACGTCACTGCTAGATAGTAAACTAGAATGCTTTTCAGCCATAAACCTTGAACAATTAAATTCAATGATTCTCTCTTCTAAACCATCAACGTGTATGTTAGACCCAATTCCAACTAAGCTGTTGAAGGAAGTTTTTCCATTAATTAGCACTTCTTTATTAAATATTATGAATATGTCTTTATTATCAGGCTATGTTCCACAATCATTCAAAGTAGCAGTGATAAAACCGCTTCTTAAAAAGCACAACCTCGATCCAGAGGTTTTAGCCAACTATAGACCTATTTCTAATCTTCCGTTCCTCTCAACAATTCTTGAGAAAGCAGTCGCTAAACAGCTGTGTGATTACTTAAAAAACAATGATTTATTTGAAGATTTTCAGTCTGGCTTTATAACACATCATAGCACAGAGACAGCTCTGGTTAAAGTCACAAATGACATTCTAATAGCCTCTGACAAGGGACTTGTCTCTATTAACGAGAGCTTTCACACAGTAAGCCAAACAGGACAGAGCAGTTAGACCAGGTATAAGTGTGCTTGCCAGGTGATAGATAGAGGTGTGTTTGAGACGTGGCCCTGCTCCAGATCCCTCACTAGATTACCTTATTAAAGGGGACACCTTGGAAACAGGGAGTGTTTTTTTAAATTGTAAAGTAGATGTCGGTGCTTTTTGAACACTGATAAAGGTATCAAATAGCTAAATTCACTGAGAAAAACCTCCATATTCAGAAACTGTGCCTTTAAATGAGCCGTCAGGACTTTCAAAGTGTTCTCATGTCACAACTCTGTAAGGGATAACGTTCATAGTAACAGTCCCTTGATCAGCGCTTCCTTAGCAACAGTCTGTTCTCCTTAGCAACAGTCTGTTATACTTAGCAACAGTCTGTTCTCCTTAGCAACAGCCTGTTCTCCTTAGCTACCGTCTGTTCTCCTTAGCAGCAGTGTGTTCTCCTTAGCAACAGTCTGTTCTCCTTAGCAAAAGCCTGTTCTCCTTAGCTACCGTCTGTTCTCCTTAGCAGCAGTGTGTTCTCCTTAGCAACAGTCTGTTCTCCTTGGCAACAGTCTTTTCTTCTTAGCAACAGTCTGTTGTTCTTAGCAACAGTCTTTCCCCTTAGCAACAGTCTGTTGTTCTTAGCAACAGTCTGTTCTCCGTAGCAACAGTCTTTTCTCCTTAGCAACAGTCTGTTCTCCTTAGCAACAGTGGTTGACATTAGCAACAGTCTGTTTTCCTCAACAACACTCTGCTAACGAAAAATAACAGAACTCTGGAATTTCCAATCAGTGACCAATCAGAATCGAGTTTTAAACTCGTGTAATTAACAATTGATATATTTGTAGAAAGTGATGCTAAAGTCATTCACGGCTACACGAATGGTGCAGGGACTGAAACACTGGCTAATCAGAGCAGAGGGGGCTTCTTCGGGAGACAGAGAGTGAATACAGGTAGGCCTATATATTCAAACAAAGTCAATATTTGTAATTTATTTTAAAAGCATACTTGTATTACAAATGATCCATGAGCATGTGTGTCTGAATGTTTGAATAAAAACACATTTTAGAGAATGAAGTTTCCACCTTTATTGACATGTCATTGTAAACAGAACATGGTGTTATTGGTATATAATTGGCGTGGGACAGTAAAACCAAACCAAACATAGAACCAAAAGAATCTTCTCTGCTCCAGATATGTTAGCGTTTTAAATAATAAAACTTTGTCTTATTAAATAATAAAGAAATAAAAGTGGAATTACAGTAAAGTCGTCAGAAAGTCATAAACGTAAACATGCCTATCAACCATAAGCATTGTCATAAAAATGGTCCAACATAATTTCCAAATAATCAGGACTTTCATCTCAAATGAGACAGAAATAAAAATACATTGGTCTTCATATTTACATGAACTGATACTTGCCATCCGACTGGAGAGGACGTCGAGATGACTCAACCAAAACAAAATTAAATAAAATGGTGCATCTTTTTGCATGTAAAGAAGTGAGCCATGGTCGACATTTTTTCATTTGGATTTTATAATCAAACCATTTGGTCAAAAAAACCCAAACCAAAAAAAGAAACCAGAAGGTATTTACAGAAATGTTTCTTTATAAGAAAAGAAAAAAACGGAATCTCTCTTAAAGCTATAATCTGATAACATCTCCCTAGAAGTAGTACTAGTAGAAGTCGTGATATTATCCAAAGAACTTTAATATATCTTGTTACTTCAAAAAGTTTGCCCAGAATACCTTTGATATGTTTTTATTCACCTACGCATATATATATTTACTTTTTAAGAAAAGAGAACATTAGAAACTAAAGGCAACAACAGGCAAGTTAAAGGAAGACTTAGCCACGGGAAGCCACTCCAAGCTCACGCTGACATACAAACTCAAATTGTAAAATTGTAGTAATAGAACCATTGCTGGAACAAAATACAAGATGGAGTGGGACAACTATTTAAACTAACAGTTTGATATACACTCTTTTGTTTTGTCTGTAAGGCGATGTTACACCTTACATTTTTAAGGTTAAATGTCCTAAATGATAGGTTAAGTTTTATTTTGAATATTAAAACCTTGCTATTCATAATGGCCGCCTCTTCCAATGGAAGCGCTTGGGAAGAAAGCCATAAACAACAATATTTTGTATTACTGCCGATTTTTATTCCATATTTTATTCCTTCTTACTCCATTGCAATGTAAATACTGTTATTTTTACTATATTTTTTATATTTTTCTAGTTCTCTACCTGTGTTTTTAATTCTTGTTTTGATGCACCACGACACCAAGTCAAACTCCTCGTACGTGTAAACCTACCTGGTTATAAACCTGATTCTGATTCTGATATTTTTATACAAACTATGGTCAAAGTCATTATACCGATGAATTGAAATTTGAAGTGTACTAGTTTGTCCAATTTAAATGATGCCTCCTTATAACCTTCTTACAATTACATATGTTTTTTAAAGATTGTTAAAACAAGCGTTACCCAGATGTCCACATGTTTGTACAACTTAAAGACAAATCTGCATCATTGTGATTGTAATTATGGATTGAAGGGAGTAGTTTTCTGAATTTACGGTAGATAAAATCTACAGAACGTGTCAGTGCTGTTTGGGAGTGGCTTCACCAGAAAACGAAGTCTCTCTTTGAAGGCAACTCACTGTTGTCCAGAGCCACCAGAACGTCACCAGACCCGGGACAAAATGACCACTCCACGCTGCTTCTCTCAAGACTAAAACTTTTCTGTGTTTCTTTTAGTTTATTTTCTACCTGAAACTAAGCTCCTTCCCTCCTCTTAGGAAGCACATTAAAGGATGCACAGTAAGTGGTGTGAAATGTCCAAAGAGATGGATTGCAACATGAACAAAGACGAGGATCAAATGGTGGCATGTTGGGACAAATCCCTACCGCAGTTTGTCCCAGGTCTGCGTACAATAACCATACAAGAGGCAAATCTTCAGAGGACCCTTTGCCCTCTAAGTAAAGAACCCAGCTGAATAAATAGGTTTCAAACTAAAAATCACATGTACATATATTTAGTCTTTATGTGTCTATGAATAGGCGACAGTAAATCACTACGGTATGTTTTCTTCAAGTACCTTACTTCCATTTCCACTAACAGACATCTGCTGAAGAACACTGTACGTTTGTAAACTGCTATTCTCTGTAAAACTCAGTTCAGATTTACACAGCTTCAGTCTTTTTCTCCCAGGGGGTTAACGCAGTGCGGTGTCTCTTTCAGATCACGTGTGACCTGCAGTTTTAACACCCCTTCTCTTAAAAACATTTGTTAACACATTTCCCTCTCTTATTAAGGACTGCAGGCCATTTAAACATCTCAAACGCTTCCCTTTAACAATCGTTCCTTTTAGAAATTACATCCCCATACAAAAAAAATACACTTTTGCACTTATTAAATTGGAAAAACAACAAAACGACTTGATGTTTAGTCAAAGATCACAGTTTGGCTTCAAACATGTATGTTTGACGTTTGACTAAGCTAACTTAAGTTAAAATAAGTCAACGTATACTTTTGGTTTACACAGGAGTGTATATCATCTTAAACAGATTTTGATTAGAGACCTATTTACGAGCACCAAGCACAAGCTTATGGGGCATGATGATAACTCACCTTGTAGAGTGGGTGTCCCATATACTAAGGTAAGGAAACATTTCAAACTAATCGGGAGAAAATACATTTCCCTTGAAAAGTTATTGACAATGTACATTTGTTGAATGGGAATGCAATTTGTTTGGATGACTTAATATAAACACTGTAACCTGATGAGGATGAAGTGAGAACAGGAGTCATTCCTAGTCGAAGCAACAGGAGCCTAAACCGTAAAAAAACAAACAAAGACGTGCAACCAACCAGAAAATTGCCGGCTTTAACGCCTCAGAAAATCCCAGTAAAAATCAGCTCTAAAAACTGCACGAGAAGCTCTCTTCCTTAAAACATCTACTGCTGAAGTGCCGTGAAGCAAGGCACTTAATCCCCGATTGCATCAGTGCAGCGTGTCAGGAAGAGAAAGGTGTTTTAATCAGCCTGCAGGAAGTCCCTGAAAGCAACACTGAAGTCATAATCCCGTACGCCAGGTGTCTTCTATTGAATGAGCACCAAGGACAACAATGACGGTGTGTGACATTAAACTGGAGATATGGTTATTATTACATGTGGGTGGAATAACTTGCTCCCACCATCCCTCATATTAAATCACACTGTATTATATTAACAACACATCATTTCTACCCTCTTTTTGCCTGTCTTATGTAGTAATAATAAGTGCACTAAAGCAGAACACCTGAAGTGTATTTCATCATAAAGTCATTGAAACAGTGAAATAAACCTAAACCGTCCCAAATTTGAGAATCATAACTCCTTTCTATATGTTTAAAATGTGTATAACGAACGACAGAAATTGGTCTAACAGGCAGTTTTTCTCAAGATAGACATTCATGTTTCCCACGACCCTCCTGTCTGAACGTGTACAGGCTGAATGGTAAAAGAAGCACATGTCTTATTCTGCGTTTATTCTACCCCCTCGAGGAACACATGTTTTTCTTCTAAGCGCCGTCGGGACATTGAACGACATGGATTTGTGCTGAATTGCTATCGACAGCAGCAAGTCATTGCACAGGTATATACGGAGGGAGTATTCAATTACTGCAGGACGGAGAGCTCTGTGAGTAATGCAGAGCTGGAGACATTATGTACCCGATTACATGTAAAGTAGCCTCGAGAGTGATAAACAACATAATGAAGTAAATTTACTCAAGTATTTAACTTTTCAATTCTGAGGTACTTGTGTTTTCATTTTGGGCCTTTTCATACTCCACTACAGCTTGGAGGCTAATATTGTACTTTATACTCCACTACAGGTGAGTGAGTGAGTGAGTAAGGTTTTGAAAGGAGGTTTTTGTACTCCTAGCAGAGTATTTTAACAATTTAGTATTGCTACTTTTATTGAACTAAAACGTACTTCTTTCACCACTGGGAGTGATGCGCTGCTGCAGTATCAGTATGTGGATATTTATAGTTTAGTTAATAATATCTCCTCACAAAGACAGCGACTCAGCGTGTGATCTCCTGCCTGGGAGGGGGGGGGGGGGGGGTCGTGGACGGGGGACTCCAGAACCCCTCTGGGTATCCGACTGGCCTCTAAATGAACCGTTATGAGTCACAATGGAGTTAATAACATTTAAATGAGCAGCTTGTGTATTCAAATAAGTTAGAGCTGCAGTGCTGCTGTTCTACAAGACATGTAGCTATAAAGAAAATGTACCTTTTTGTGCATGCATCGCTATTTTCTGAAATAATCAAAAATCTCATTGTTTTTTGGTGGAGGGAACCCTCGGTTAGCTAAATTTTGGTCTGCCTTACAGAAAGAAACCTCATCTCTTCACCACCATAAATCCTTTCATTAAAGTTGAACATGGCAACTTTCTCACATCCCAAAGAATACTCAGAAAATGTGATAAAATGAGAGTATTCAATCTGTTTTATCAAATCTTAAGTTAAGTCTTTTTGTAACTGGGATTGTAACCATGTCACCATGTCAGAATTACATTGTCTTAGTTCACATAGTTTCTCCAAATGTTCCCCTATTGAAGTACTTAAATCCCTGTAAATTAAATTCCTTGCTCACAGAAACCACCAACACCTTTTAAACACTCCTGCTCCCTTTAAACATATTTAATGATCCTAAGTACAGAAATACAACAAGGCGTGTTTAAAAAGTGTAATCAAATCCTTCTGAGAGGTAAAAGTCGAGTATCGAGAGCCAAGACTAGACATTTTGGCACTTTTTGATAAAACTGGAGACAAATTACAAGCTCCTTAGTTTCAACAAACAATTAAAGCACTTATTAAATCATGGGACAAAGATAGAGGGAAAGACAGATGGACGGTGAGAAGAGACGGAGGATGAGGAGGACGAGTAGCCCCTGTCAGAGCTTGGGAACAGAAGTACTTCATTAAGCTCGGTCGACTTCTCCTTGCTGCAGACTGCATACTAATTCAGACCCACATGTATCCTCTGTGCACCCCCCCTTCTCTATCCCCTCCTTTTTGCAAATCTCTAATCCACTCACATGTAGAGGAGCAGAGGATCAAAATACCTACCGTAGCTCTGTCAGGGCCCGTATTTACCAAACCTCTAAGAATACACTTAAAACTCAATCTCCAATTAAAAAAAGTTATTTTAAGTGTGAGAGACATTTATCAAGTAGCAAAGTGTAACATAAGGGAAGCTTAATTACATGTATGTAGAGCCAATCAGACTGAAGGTGTAACCCTACATATCTCATATTGTTCATTTATTAGAAAATTGCTTTAATAGTAAGTGCAAAATGTGTAATTTAAAAGTCCAAAATCACAGGTATCAATTAATAAAATATATAACAATCTGTAAACAAGCATTTTAATATGTTTGAAGTGTGTAAAAAGAGATCAATTATTAGGAAATTGGCTTAAATGGTAAAAAAACAACTAATTCCAAAATTCTCCTGCTGGTTGAAAAAGTAAGTTAAAGATATAAGATACACAATAAATACAATTCGTTTTGTTATTGTTGTTGTTTGTACACCTGCCTTATGCATTAATATCCAATCCATGCACACACAGAATAATAAAAAGTAGTTTAAAATCATCATCATAGCCAATTGTATTTTTGAACACTCATTGTAGCACTTTTATTTTTGAAGTTTGTTATTAGAAGTAAATGAAAAGGATTTTTTTTTGTGCTTAAGTCACTTATAAGTTTGATAAATACGAGCCCTGGTTTGCGTTCATCTTGTTAAATATGCGCACATATGTTTGGAGACAGAGATAAGGCTGTTAAAATGTCATTCATCTTTTCTATCAATATGCTCACGACTCGCTGTTTTACGACTACAGAAGTCCTTCAGTCGATGCTGGGAAAATCAAAGCAGGGGAGTTTAAAGTTGACAAATCCTTTAGTTAATGCTGACAAAGATGTTGTTTTGCTGTGTAAAGTGAAGAGAGAAGAAGGTCCTCTTTGAAAATGTTGCAGGTCCATACAACTATAAATAAATACAAATTAAATTAAAAGATCAAGAGAGAGATCCTTGTTTTTTTTGTTTTTTTTATATGGCCTTTCTACATGTTTTCTTCAAGTTTGATATTTTATTCTTTATTTTCTTGTCGTTAAGTTGAAGTAGTTCACGTGTACAAGTTGTTGTTAGAACAAACTTGGAGGTGGCTTTAAGGAGCGTATTGTTTCCGCCCCGAATCCTCGTTCTTTTTTTTTTCCACTGAGAAGGAGAGTTGTGTTTTAGGTCCGAGAAGTCAAAGTTCAGTGTCGCTGATGAGACCCCGTTTCACTTAAAGAGAGGTGTGTTTCCTGTCCTTATCCAATTAGATCCTCCACAAGTCTTCGTGGACTTCGCTCGCTTATCCTAGCCATTGCTATCCTTCCCCGCTGAGGAACGGGAAAAAGTCATAATCGGACAACTTGCCGCTTTACACTTGTGTCACAAGACAGGCACGAACTTCTCTCTAAGACTGATCAAATGTCTAAACCTACACGCATTTTCAGTGTCCGTCTGTTCATCACAAGCTAGCACAAATAGCGTCTTTCAGCGTTGACTTTCCATTGTTTTTGTTGCTAGCGATCCTGGCCTAAAGCCAACATTAGCTAGCCAACCGTCTTCTTTAATCCATGACCTCTTCAAAGCAGTGTTGCCTGTCATACCCACTCCTGAACAGGGTATTTGTAGTAGTGCTGCGTAATGGTGCTCTGCTGCACTCCTTTGTTTTTGAACTGAAATATGGTGTACACCAGCACCAGGATGCACAGCGACAGGATGCACGGGATCACGACGGCGATGGCGTTGACCGTCGTCGGGACGTCGTTGATGGTCACCATGATGTCCACGTCGTCTAGCGGCAGATGGCGGTCTCCACGGTTCCCTTTGCTGCCAGAGCGCTCCATGTCCGACTGATCGCAGCCCATCCAGTCTCGCAGGATGGACTTCGGGTATCCGGGCTCCACCGTCAGCTTCTGGTTGTCGAACTTCCAGTACTCCTTCCCCTTGTAGAAGTAGGTGTAGTCTGAAGAGGGGAGGATGAGGAGGGCAGGGAGGTATGAAGAAAGAAAGGTGGGTGGGGGGGGGTCAAGGAATCAGAAAACGTAAATGAGTGGGTTGCAGTTGTAAAGCATGCAACATACAGTATAACACAGTAGATTAAAAATATATACATCAACCTGAAACAAGCTGAACCCAACTTAATTTAAAATCTATTTAACGTCATCGTTAATCATCATTTTAAGGGGAAACTTGTTTTGAAAACATGACTATCAACTTTTTGTTTTACACATTTCTGCAGTCCACATCAATGACTCGAGGAACATTGACAAAATAAACAAAATCTACCAAATAAAAAAAAGGTGGTCCTGCTAACATCAGAGGGCCATCGCATCCCCTCTATAGAAAAGGGGGTCACACCCCAGAATCACATCAAATTTAGTGACATCTGAAGTTTACATGGTGATAGGTCCCGGGTTCAAATCCCGGACCAACCCCCAATTGTTAATGACAAAGAATGGGAGAAAGACCTGATCTGCTTAAAAGAAAGTGCCAATTTCCGGCAGCTGGACAGTTCAGGTTTTAGAGTTCGACTCCCGAGCCAGTGGAACATATCAGGAAATGTATCTTCCCCTTTCAACACTGTACCTCTGACACTCCCTGCATTAAAAAGGGGTCCCAATCCAAGAACCACATTCAAATTAGTGATGTCTGATGCTTACTTGGTTATAGGTGCAGGGTTCAAATCACGGCCGAACGCCCAGTTTGTGATAGCAAAGAATGGGAGAGTGTGGATTTTCTCAAAATGTACCGAATTTAAATAAGATAGGCCCTGCTGAAATGGGAGTGCCATCACACACCCTCCGTAAAAAGGGGGTCCCAGAACCACAATGAAATCTAGCGACATCTGACGTTTAGGTGGTGATAGGTCCCGGGTTCAAATCCTGGACGAGCCCCCAAAATAAGAATATAGATGGGATTTCCTCAACTTTTACAGAATTTCAAAACAAAAGTGCCATCACACTCCCTCCGTAAAAAGGGGTTCCAAACCCAGATAAACAATCACATCTAGCAACATCTGAAGTTTACGTGGGTAATAGGTCCCGGGTTCAAATCCCGGACGAACTTCCAAAATAGGAGAAAGATGGGATTTACTCAACATTTACTGAATAAGAAAAAAATAGGCCCTACTGACATGGGAGAGCCATCACACTCCCTCCGTAAAAGGGGGTCCCAACCCAGAACCACAATGAAATCTACCAACATCTGCAGTTTGGGAGCTGATAGGTCCCGGGTTCAAATCCCTGACAAGTCCCCAAAATAGGAGATGGATGGGATTTCCTCAAAATGTACTGAATTTAAAAAACGTCAACAGCACATCTGTTAATTAAATACAGTTGAATTGTATCCATGGAACCAAATGTCAATCTAATTTCAAGCCACCCTGGCCAAATTCCACATGACTATGATCACTCAATATTTCCTCAAGAGCTCACTCTCAGGAGACACACACTCAATCAGTTCTCTCTTTAAGAAAAGGCCCCTCTCTAACTGGAAATCATCCGTCTGCGTCCTCAGCCGCCTCGCTCGGCTCCGGTTCATCCCCGTGACACAGGATCTCATTAAAGGAAATCACATTTCTGTTGTGACACGTTGGTTATAGGCAGCTACAGTCTTTCAGTGGTCGTTCTTATTGAAGGGCAATATCATGTAATGCCTGCGAGACAGACGCTGCCGCTGAGTGAAGAATGGGATGTGAGGGGGAGATGCAGAGGGGGAGATATAGATGGGGAGATGCAGAGGGGGAGATATAGAGGGGGAGATATATAGGGGGAGATGCAGAGGGGGAGATATAGAGGGGGAGATATAGAGGGGGAGATGCAGAGGGGGAGATATAGAGGGGGAGATGCAGAGGGGGAGATATAGAGGGGGAGATGCAGAGGGGGAGATATAGATGGGGAGATGCAGAGGGGGAGATATAGAGGGGGAGATATAGAGGGGGAGATGCAGAGGGGGAGATATAGAGGGGGAGATGCAGAGGGGTAGATATAGAGGGGGAGATATAGAGGGGGAGATGCAGAGGGGGAGATATAGAGGGGGAGATATAGAGGGGGAGATATAGAGGGGGAGATGCAGAGGGGGAGATGCAGAGGGGGAGGAAACATGAAGTGATTCACTCTCACCAAACACACAGGCCGTTTCTCAATCGCAAGTAAAACTGCTGCAGAGCAACTATTTCAAGTATACTACGTCATCGAGTGGCGCCAAAGGACTGTTTAAATGCATGTTAAATGCCCAGCATTCGGCGCCACTCGATGACGTAGTATACTTGAAAAAGTTGCTCTGCAGCAGGTATACTCGACATTGAGAAACGGCCACAGTCTCACCAAACACACACTCTCACCAAACACACAGTCTCACCAAACACACACTCTCACCAAACACACAGTCTCACCAAACACACACTCTCACCAAACACACAGTCTCATCAAACACACAGTCTCACCAAACACACAGTCTCACCAAACACACAGTCTCACCAACACACACTCTCACCAACACACACTCTCACCAACACACACTCTCACCAAACACACACTCTCACCAAACACACAGTCTCACCAACACACACTCTCACCAAACACACAGTCTCACCAACACACACTCTCACCAAACACACACTCACTCTCACCAAACACACACTCTCACCAACACACACTCTCACCAAACACACACTCTCACCAAACACACACTCACTCTCACCAAACACACACTCACTCTCACCAAACACACACTCACTCTCACCAAACACACACTCTCACCAACACACACTCACTCTCACCAAACACACACTCTCACCAAACACACACTCTCACCAACACACACTCTCACCAACACACACTCTCACCAACACACACTCACTCTCACCAAACACACACTCACTCTCACCAAACACACACTCTCAACAACACACACTCTCACCAAACACACACTCTCACCAAACACACGCTCTCACCAACACACACTCTCACCAAACACACACTCACTCTCACCAAACACACACAGTCTCACCAAGCACACAGTCACACCAAACACACACTCTCACCAACACACACTCTCACCAAATACACACACACTCTCACCAAACACACACTCTCACCAACACACACTCTCACCAAACACACACACACTCTCACCAACACACACTCTCACCAAACACACACTCTCACCAACACACACTCTCACCAAACACACACACACTCTTACCAAACACACACTCTCACCAAGCACACAGTCACACCAAACACACACTCTCACCAAACACACACTCTCACCAAACACACACTCTCACCAAACACACACACACTCTCACCAAACACACACTCTCACCAAGCACACAGTCACACCAAACACACACTCTCACCAAACACACACTCTCACCAAACACACACTCACTCTCACCAACACACACTCTCACCAAACACACACTCTCACAAACACACACTCTCACCAACACACACTCTCATCAAACACACACACACACTCTCACCAAACACACACTCTCACCAACACACACTCTCACCAAACACACACTCTCACCAACACACACACACACTCTCACCAAACACACACACACACTCTCACCAAACACACACTCTCACCAAACACACAGTCACACCAGACACACACTCACCACAAGTGCATATTAGTGTAAGCTAACATCAGGCACCAACCACACAACCAACAAAGACTATATGTAAAACAGGATTTCTTGTTTCCTTTTATTCAATTACATTTATATTTCATTTAAATAAAATGATAATTATATTTCAGATGTGTGATCAGTTATCATTTTTTATTAAGAGCCTAGATTTGTAACTTTTGCCCCAATAACAGCTTTAAGGTTATTAAAAACTACATTTACTGTATATGTAATACAGAACAACAACAATGATCCAAGGGCACGCACACACACACACACACACACACACACACACACACACACACACACACACACACACACACACACACACACACACACACACACTTGCCTGTTGCCTCTGAAGTCCCTGCAGGACAGCTTCTCATCTAACACCGAGACAACATGCCCCACTGACCATGTCACCACCTCTGAACACACACACACACACACACACACAAATATACATGCACACACACACACAAATACACATGCACACCCTCTGAGGCCGCCACAAGGTCACAAGTGGAAGTGATGATGTGTGTGTTTCTCCTGCAGACAGTGAGTCTGGGGCCTCACAGGGATAAACAATTTGTTGATGTTTATATTTTCTTCATTCATGCATTTTTCTTGCACCATTATGTCTCTTGCACTATTTAATTGAACCATTGGAAGGTCAGAATCAGAATCAGGTTTATTACCAGGTAGGTTGACACGTACGAGGAATTTGACTTGGTAAAAATGTAATGTATTATTATTATTTGTATCTAGATGCTGTTACTCACATCCCTCGCGGCTGATGAAGGCCCCCTGTGGTGCGTCGGGGACCCCCTTCCACACGGTGATGGGCTTGGGGTACCCGGGGTCCGCCGTGTTCTTCTCCTCGTTGTAGCGCCAGTACTGCTCTCCTTTGAAGAAGTATGTTTTCCCGACGGGCTCCCAGCGCAGCGCCGTGTCGATGCCGTCCTTCGGGAGGCAGCTGCCCAGCTCCACCAGGCTGTGGGGGAACCCGGGCTCCACCGTCACCTCCTTGAACACCCAGAACTTATCTCCTGTAGGGCAGGGGGGACAGGGGTCAGCACGTTATCACAACACATATTTTAAGACCTTTAACCGCTAACATTTAGAGTCATATGTACCCTGAACCGGAACTGGATGTGTGTGAGAAAGAAAGTCTGCAGCTGAGAGAGCGAAAGTTATTAATATCTGCTCCTGGCTGGCTGAGATAGCGGGACACTCCATCAGAAGATGTGTGTGTGTGTGTGTCTCTGTGTGTGTGTGTGTGTGTGTGTGTGTGTGTGTGTGTGTGTGTGTGTGTGTGTGTGTGTGTGTGTGTGTGTGTGTGTGTGTGTGTGTGTGTGTGTGAGGCAGAGAGAGTGAGTCCACAATTAGCAGTGGGGATTGTTCAGAGGATAAGTGTGGGAAAAGATAAAGTGAGATTAACAACAGGAGGTTACATCATAGAGCTAATGTAGAAAAGCTCTCATGCAAGGCAATTCAATGAGCCAGACTAAACAGAAAGCCCTTTGGAAAGCCTGAAAGAACAACATATGGGAACAATAAGAACAGACAGACACTTTCCTCAAGGCAGTCACTTAAATAAATGAACTATATATTACAGGAGGAACACTAATGGCAGTGTTATCATTATAAGAGCCCTCAGTGCATATATGCATAGCCTTGGCTGTATGTGAACCTACCTTAGGAGTTATTCTGAACTCTCGGTCAAACCCAACCTCGGCTGTCGTGCTTACAGCCTCTCCGTTATTTTAGATTTTGTGCACGCCATCTCCTACATCTCACACACGGTAAGAATAGTTTTAAAATGAAGCGCTGTGAACCGGAGAAACTACTGAGAGTGTTTTCTTCTTAAGTCACTGAGAGCATTGAGAAGAAAATAACCTGTAAACACGAAACACACACAACAACAAATCCTCAGTTTAATGTGTGTGTAGTACGGTACACATGCTTCCAAAAGTGTGCAAGAATCACCACTTCTGTGTGTCACTGTGTGTGTGTGTGTGTGTGTGTGTGTGTGTGTGTGTGTGTGTGTGTGTGAGAAAGAGAGTCTGCAGCTGAGAGAGCGAAAGTTATTAATATCTGCTCCTGGCTGGCCGAGATAGCGGGACACTCCATCAGAAGATGTCGGTGTTGGTGCTGTGTGTGTGTGTGTGTGTGTGTGTGTGTGTGTGTGTGTGTGTGTGTGTGTGTGTGTGTGTGTGTCAGAGAGAGAGTGAGTCCACAGCCAGCAGTGGGGGGATGAGGGAGGTTTCAGACACAGAGTTTATTTTACTTCCCGCGCTGCACCGTCCTTCTGAATCTCACACTTTATTAAATATATTGCAGGAGAGCAGGTCAGGTCTCGTCACTCTGCAGCAGATGGCAGACAGAGATTTGTTTCCGAAAAAACTTTCTCTACTGAAGACTCTCGAGCTGATTTTCAGAGTGACTCCGCGAGAAAAACTCAGCCGAACGTATTTGTTTGTATTTGTGAAAGAAAGGAAACCGACACACGATACAAACCTAAAAATAAAACATGTATGGCAGAGGAATAGGGCCAGAAATATGAAAGAAAGGAACGTCTGAATTTTATCCGAAAATCTCAGAATTTTGAATTGTTTTCTCAAAAGTCTGACTTTTTTTCTTAAAATTCAGATTTTAATCTCAGTTTGCAGGAGCCAACAATATAAACTGCATATCTTGATAACTAGTTAGAGATACAAATGCTAAAATGGAGTCAAATTAAACGTCTGGAGGGATTAAGCAAAGTGCAGCGTTTATATCATCCTAACTTTGTTCTCAAATGTGTTCTTGAGAAAGAATCCTGAAGTGTTCTGCAGACTGGTTGGTACCTGAGTTCTTATAATAATGAATCCAATCATCCTTTTAATTAAAAATGCATGCCAGTTGATCCGAAATTAAAAGTTAAAGGTCTCCTATTACTATTTTTTTTATTTTTTTTTTATACTTTGATTGTCATTACACAGTAGGCCTACTTACTTTGTAACAAAATGGTTTCTCTGCATTTGACCCATCCTGTTAGGAGCAGTGGGCTGCCATTATGAACGGCGCCCGGGGATATTTTTAGGCATATATTAAAGGTCTCAGATATATACAAATATATGAAAAACATGTCTATGAAGTGTTTTGCTCAAAAAACAGATATCAGTTTCTGATTGGCCCGTGGATCTAAAGCCCGCCAACATTGCAGATATTACGTCATATCGAACGCAGCAAATCTGGATCAGCTCCATTGTTTCCTCGTTTTTAGAGATGTGGGTACGGAGGAAAAGAGAGAGGGTTGTATTGTCTGACACTTTGTGAGTCTCCTGACACACCGGGGACACACATATGTATAACAGATATCAAAAAGTGCAATTTGCATGATAGGAGAGCTTTAAACACTTGCCAATTTGAGTTAACCGAGAACGAGAATAACGGGCGGTGTGCACATGCAGAAATTGAAAGAAAAAAATTGAGAGTAAATCTTTGCTAGATTGTCCAGTTTATTCCCGTTTCGCCCCGTCCCATGCAGCCCCAACAACAGCCTCTGATTCGTCAACAGACTGCAATGCTTCATGGGATGCATCATTAGATCTATAAACTCTAACCCTAACCATAACCATAACCCTAAGACCCACGACCATGCAAAACAAGTATCATTTATTATGTAGCCAAATGTAAAAAAGGGGCGAAATGGCAATAATTTAGGGGCGAATTGGAAAGGGGCGAAGTGGCAATGGGGCGAAACGGGAAGACACCAGATTTTCCAGGTCTAAATCCAGTGAATATCGGCTAACTGTTGAATGTGTTTGTGCCGGTCTGAGTGTTTTCCCTTGTACCTTTGAAGAAGACGAACTTCCCGTCTGATCTCTCGTAGGCGGCGTCGATGCGAGGCGGCAGGCCCTTCCAGAACTGATCGATCTGCATCGGGTAGCCCTCCTGCACCTTGTTGTTCCGCAGGCGCCAGAACCAGCGGTCCTGCAACACGGCGAGGAATTACATTTCATTAGAGACGACTGAACCAAACATAATTACACTTTAGGCTCCATGTACAATATATATATATATAAATATAATACACTGTAGTTTGCCGTATACACATAGTGTTTTTAGTTGTTTAGCTATTACGGTTATTTCTATAGTTACATTTGAATCTGGTGTAAATACTTGTCTTTGGCTTCCTTTTCTAATGCTGAATTGAAATACTTATTTTGTATTATCCTTATATATTTCTTTTTTTACCCACTTTGCAACTTGTTTTTTTTAGATTGTTTATGTTCGCACCATCAGACACCAAAGCAAATTCCTTGTATGTGTAAATGTACCTGGCAATAAACTTTCATTCTGATTCTGATCTTTGGAACAAACTCCCCGAAAACAGCAACTCTCATTTCTCCTAAAGAGGCCCTATTCCGCTTTTTGGGGTGTTCCCTCTTCTATAGGTTTTAGTGCATGTAAATGGTCTGCAGAGGCTCAAATGTGTTCCTCTCCCACACTACATATTCTTTAATGATCCCAAATTATGAAATTGAGCATACAGCATGTTTAAGAAAAGATTGCACATGGCTTCAAAAGACATGTTGCTGATGGGATGTAAACAATTAAATAACGATGAATATCAAACTAAGGTGTGGATGTCAAAAGGAAAGGAGGAGGAGAAGAGCATCAATCTCAGCTGATTATCACACACACACACACACACACACACACACACACACACACACACACACACACACACACACACACACACACACACACACACACACACACACACACACACACACACACACACACACACACACACACACACACACACACACACACACACACACACACACACACACACACACCCTCTCAGATCATCCGACATGCCCTGGCTGCTAATGCTTTTTTCTGCGTGAGCCCAGAGAGAGAAAGAAAAATCAATGCTTCTTATTTGGAGCAAAAGAAACCATGAGTGTTTCTCACCGAGGAGACATCCCATAATGAGCGTCTCTGCTCACCGTGTCCTGATTCGCTTCTGGTCACAGAGTTTAAGGAAAAAGAAAATCCCCCCAGTTTTCCAGATCGATGCTGATGTGTTTTTTAAGATGTAGTAAGTCCTTTGGTTTCCTTCAGGGACTTAAAGAGCCTGTGACACGGGTTTCCCCCATCATCCAAACCCATCAATTTGAGTAAATATTGTCCCCTTGAAAACCGTTACTGAACTGATTTTGGATATTTGTACTTTGATAACCTTTAATCTGCCCTTCAATGTTGACCATTTTCTGGATCTTCTCGGGGATTCTTCAAGTCCCGCCAAATTATGGGTGACGTCATTGCGGGCACAGCGCTCCAGCTGCACCGTTCAGGATCCCAGCATCTGCATGTAAACGCACGATGGTGCACACAGCAGCAAGCTCAGACAGCGAGGACAGTTTAATGTTGAACGTGTCTGAGAGCTCATATGAGGCTGAAGGATCGGTTTATGTTGTATCTGTTAGAAGTTTAGGAATTAGGTCAATATGGGCGATCATACGGTCATGTAGCCAGTGGTGGACTGGGACTAAAAATCATCCCGGGACTCTCGACCGGCCCACTTCGGTACCGCTAGTAAATTGTCAACGGGGGGATTGGGGGATGTCGGGGGCGGCGGGTGCTGTAGGCTAGGGAAGGCTAAGCCTTCCCAAATATTTGTGTCACTGCATCCTGGTAAAATACAAATATAATGTATAATGTCTGTGTCTTTGACATTAGCGCTGCTAGCCACCTGTGCCCTGTACTACGAAGCCAGTTCAACATACCCTGGATATGTTTGAGTAACAAACAAACTAACAACAACAAACTAACAAACGAGATCTCGCTAAGCGGTCCTACGACGCTGGTTATCAACTCGGTAAATCAAGCCAGGGTTTCTCTCACCAGCTGAGAGCGCGTTCACGTCTAAGACACGAGTGGATCTGACTTTAATTACATTTGACTTGAGTGTTTCGTCAACATAATGTGTTGCTTAAAATAATACTTCTGCATACAGTATGTGACACTGTAAGTGTTGCACGGCCAGATACGGCTGGAGAAGCTGACTCGGATAAGGAGATATATGATATATTATGATATTATATGATCGATGATCTGATTGATGATGTAATATGAATGATAAGTGCGACACGTCGGCGTCTTCTCTGCGGCAGTTTAAACTGTATTTCCTTTATCCTGTAATATAACTTGAGAGATTTAAACTCCGCACACTGAGTTGATCTCTTTTCTATAGACGCCGGAGGCGGGCAGCGTCAGGTAAAAGAAGTTATTTAGCCTTCCCAAACCTGAGCCTCACGCGCCGCCTATGGGGATGTGCTAGTGACTTATCCGACCGGCCCACTTCGGTACCGGCCCATCGGGATTCGTCCCGATGGCCAGTCCGCCACTGCACCCAGCCCACGTAAACTGTCAACGGGGGGAGCCTCGCTGCGGGGACACGGTGGACCTAGTGTCCCGATCGGAGTGGGAATAATAATAATAATAATCTGTGCATTTTATCCATTAATTTCCCCAACATTGTGGTAAAAAAACACACGTTTAATCCATGTTGGTGTACTACAACTACAAAAAGCATCGGTTTGTTTTCTCATCAGGAAATGCAGACCGGCTCAAACAAACGATTTTTAATCGTCATCCTCACGATCATTTAATGTATCATATGTTCGCCGAATTGACATGAAAGCACTAATAAATGTAGTTTAATCCACTTGAGTTTACAACTACAAAAATAATGGATTTGTTTTTATATCACATCCTACGGGAGGAAATTCAGCAGCTCTCACTACCGATTTGTAATCCTAATTTAATCATCATCTTCACCACGATCATTTATGTTCGCCGAATTGACATGAAAGCACTGACAAATATGAATATACTGTAGTCAACTTCATTAAAACGTTATTAACGTGCCTAAACTCAGTAATTCACCATTTCTACGCATGACAACACACTTTGTCCGTGTTTCGCTCTCTCACCGCACAGTGAAGCGTTCCCGCATTGACGTCACTTCCGGCTTCCCCCAAAACTTCAAAATGACTCGAAGGAATTTCCCCGCGATGTTCGAAATTATTGATATTTATCGGAACGGTATCGCATCTTCTTTTTTAAACTGACGGTTCGAGATGACTAGTAGCCCAATATTTCATTGCACAACAGTTGTTGGGATGCTGTCACAGGCTCTTTAAGCCCCCTCAGTGATGATGCATCAACACTTCCTCCACCTCTGAGAACATTTAGTTTTATTTCTAACTCACGACATACGGACGCTTGAACCTGTAATACCTGGTGTGTTTGTCCACTTTGGGAAAACAAGACAACATGAGGTTTAAGCCCCTTTTTCATATTGTTGGTTCAAGCTGTTCTCTTTTAAGAATGCTTGTAAGGAGAGGTGCAGGAATGAGTCCGCAGAGTCCGGAAAGACTCAGATTGTAACAATTCCTGTTCCCCCGGCCTGGAGGTGAATTGGGGGTTTTTGGTTGTTAGCTTGAAAACAGGTCGTGAAGATTTCAACGTTTTGTTTTCTCCAAAATCACATGGAGAAATCCAATTGGACCAGAGAGATGCTGCATTCAGGGTCCTCTCCAAAAATACTACATCACTGCAACATTCTACAACAAGTTACTGATTAATGCAACCTTATTATTATTATTATTATAATATGTGTGTGTGTGTGTGTGTGTGTGTGTGTGTGTGTGTGTGTGTGTGTGTGTGTGTGTGTGTGTGTGTGTGTGTGTGTGTGTGTGTGTGTGTGTGTGTGTGTGTGTGTGTGTGTGTGTGAGAGAGAGAGAGAGAGGGGAGCAGCATTGCAGAGGAAGACAAATCAATTTTGATGTCTCTGATCTTTAAAGTGAATGTTAGAAAAGGTCACATCTATCTGTCTGTCTGTCTGTCTGTCTGTCTGTCTGTCTGTCTGTCTGTCTGTCTGTCTGTCTGTGTGTGTGTGTGTGTGTGTGTGTGTGTGTGTGTGTGTGTGTGTGTGTGTGTGTTTGTCTGTGTTTGTCTGTGTGTGTGTCTGTCTGTGTGTTTCTCTGTCTGTCTCTTCTCTATTAGCGTTGTACCTTGAATTATAAATCAAGGTTTGAATGCTTTTTTTTCTTTTGTTGCATCTACTTGCTGCTCTCACCACAGCCACAGCCACAGCCACAGCCACACACACACACAGCCACACACACACACACACACACACACACACACACACACACACACACACACACACACACACACACACACACACACACACACACACACACACACACACACACACACACACACACACACACACACACACACACACACACACACACACACACACACACACACACACAGGTTAGTGACCCAGTTTAAAAGAGCTGATTCATAATGCATAAGCAGTTTTACACTAGAGCCTAAAATATCTCTGAGTGTAGGTTCACTTCTGTAGCAGCTGCTCCCACAGTCTCTGCTGCAAAGATCCTTTAGATACTGTTAATGCAGCTGCAATCATTAAAGAGGGATTCAAAACGGAGTGTACTTTTCATTTAACTTAATTTTACAAAAGAATCCATGCAACAGAGGAAGTGTCTGTAGTCAGATTCAAAGGTTCAAAGGGTTTATTGTCATATGCACATAAGCTACAGTGTAGAAATTCTTCTGACCTGACCTCCAATTGCCCCTTGCAGGATTAATAACGTTTTTGATTGATTGATTGACCTCCAACAATGCAACATATATAATAAAATACAAAAACAAAAAGTAGTGCAAGGAGTCTATATACATGTAAAAAAACACGATATGTAGAAGAACAGAATATGAAATGAAATAATAACATTAAGACAAAATTAAATATGGTTTATTGCGGTGATAACTATTTATATCAATAAGTAGATTGCAAGATGACAACCAGATGAATGTGTATGGGGGCACTTCACAGAGTTCAGGCGTTTAGCAGTCAGTTATATATCTTGCAAAAGGAAACCATAAGCATGTTGACAATGATCACCTTAAAGAGGACAGAGAAGCTCTAAGCTCATGTCTGGGTTTTAGGACTCGTCCCTGCACCACTCTATACTGGGAGTGCATCGCTGACACCACCACACGCCACTGAGCTGATTATATTATCCGCAGTACTTTGAGAGACATTTTTCTTAACACGGGCAGTTCCAGAGGGAATCGAACTCGAGCGCTCCGGAGCTGCAGAGCGGCCGCACCTCTTAATGTTCAATTAAGCTTATCTAAATCCCCCAGAGTCGCCCTGTTTTATAGAGCAACTCACGGCCGCATGACTCATCCTCTGCAGCAGCAGTTATTACACAACAGATCCACAGCGTGTGTGTGTGTGTGTGTCTCTCAAAAATGCACCTTTAGCAGAAGCATGCACCCTGGATTCGGAGAGGTTTGCTTTAGAGTTGTGCATTCAGTATTTGTGATTTAAACTCTTTGAATCAAGTCTTTAAGGAAGCTACAGAAGTTTATTTTATACTCAAGAACAAATGAGAAAAGGTAGGATTGCTAGGATAACCATCATCATTGTTCAGTGCTTATTTGAGGATAAAAAACCTTTTTGAGGTTAATTCTTTTTTTGTGTTTGTTGTAATTCTCCTTCTGGCCACACGAAGGTGAGATGCACCTTCAGATAACACAAACATGCATGTTCTCTTTAATATTACTGTCAGTGATGAGGATATAAACAAAAGCCGAACAGATTTTAAGAAATGAAACGCAGCAGGAGTTCTGATCGCTCAGTGATGATACTTATACCTCTGGAATCTGTGGAACCTCAGCTTGCTAATCGATATCTTGTTTGTGCAGATCCGATAAGTAATACAGGTATTTTATCGTGAGTTCTGTGCAAAGTGCGTCAGCATTTTTTCGCTAAGGGCTAATTCAGAGCCTTTGTTTTCACCCTTGTGTTTCGTTTTGCTAAAAATGGTTGATATTGTCTGAAAGCTGAGTTTCTTCCCGTTAAGTGGGTCTGACACATTCATAGTTTGTTAAATGTTAAGAAGCCCTCAGACGCTGTTTCTTGCAAGATGTTGCGTCCGTGGGGTTTAACTGGTTAAAGAGACATGTTAGTAAATAATTGTTGGTAACACTTTATATTAAGGTAAACTTATTCACCATCAACTAGTTGTTCATTAACATGTTAGAGTCAAACTACTAGCTTATTTCTCATGAACAAGACTTCACTTTAAAATTGGGAATTCTGAGTTAGAAATACCACATTTTGAGTTATTTTGACACAATTAACACTTTTAGTTTCATGTCTTGTTACATAAGAATAGATCATATTTGTTAAGTGTTATTAAGGGAGAATTACTATTCTTGTGGTGCTGCTGCCTCATTAGGCCCATATTGAGCAGAGCATATTAAGACCCAAACTCATGTACAACAACTTCCTTACTTAGAGGGTTATTGAGGAAAAACTCAACTAATGGCTTATTACTTGTAGAATATGGTCATGTAGAATAAATAAATAAATATAATAAGGGTTTAATAATGACTAATGAAGAGCCAATATTCTGCTAATATGCATGTTAATTAACAACTAGTTGATGGTTAATTTGTGTACCTTAAAGGTGGGGTAGGTAAGTTTGAGAAACCGGCTGGAGATACACTTTTTGTTATATTCCATGGAATGCTCTTAACATCCCGATAGCAATGAATATCTGAAGTGCTTTGACAACAAATCCATAAATAAATGTCATCTCTGGAAGCCGTGGCGCTGTAAAAAGCACGACCAATCATCTGAGCCGGCTAAAGTAACTGGATGGCCTACCTGCCTGTCAGCCTTCCATCTGGGCACAAACTGATCTCGTGCCCTCATTGGTCATGTGCGCGTTCGTGTGTGTTGGAGGAGGGGCTCTGTGAGGAAGGGGCAGGTTTTTTTCCGGCTGTGCATTTTCAAATTCTAGCGCACTCGAGCTGGTTTCTCCAAAATTACCATTCCCACCTTTAATATGAAGTGTTATCTGATTGTTATACATTAAGTTCTTCATACCATGAACGGAACAAATACAAATGTAATGAAACCAAATGTTGCGTCTCGGCTCACCTTGAACACGAACATCTCCCTCCTGAAGAAGGCCACGGTGTTGAAGTTTCCGTCGCAGATGTTGGGTTTCCCATTGCCGGGCAGCGCGGGCCGGTCGCCGGACGGACGCGCCGGGCGGGAGCGGTCGTGTTTGGAGGTGGAGTGCGTCCGTCGGGAAGGCAGAGTGGGCAGCGGGCGGGTGGGCTCCAGCATGGCTGTGGGGATACCTGGTGGAGAACATCATGTGGAGACATGGAGAAGAGGGGACACATGTTGATGTAGAAGAGACATGGAGAAGAGGGGACACATGTTGATGTAGAAGAGACATGAAGAAGAGGGGACACATGTTGATGTAGAAGAGACATGAAGAAGAGGGGACACATGTTGATGTAGAAGAGACATGGAGAAGAGGGGACACATGTTGATGTAGAAGAGACATGAAGAAGAGGGGACACATGTTGATGTAGAAGAGACATGAAGAAGAGGGGACACATGTTGATGTAGAAGAGACATGAAGAAGAGGGGACACATGTTGATGTAGAAGAGACATGAAGAAGAGGGGACACATGTTGATGTAGAAGAGACATGAAGAAGAGGGGACACATGTTGATGTAGAAGAGACATGGAGAAGAGGGGACACATGTTGATGTAGAAGAGACATGGAGAAGAGGGGACACATGTTGATGTAGAAGAGACATGAAGAAGAGGGGACACATGTTGATGTAGAAGAGACATGAAGAAGAGGGGACACATGTTGATGTAGAAGAGACATGAAGAAGTGGGGACACATGTTGATGTAGAAGAGACATGAAGAAGAGGGGACACATGTTGATGTAGAAGAGACATGAAGAAGAGGGGACACATGTTGATGTAGAAGAGACATGAAGAAGAGGGGACACATGTTGATGTAGAAGAGACATGAAGAAGAGGGGACACATGTTGATGTAGAAGAGACATGAAGAAGAGGGGACACATGTTGATGTAGAAGAGACATGAGGAAGAGGGGACACATGTTGATGTAGAAGAGACATGAAGAAGAGGGGACACATGTTGATGTAGAAGAGAAATGGAGAAGAGGGGACACATGTTGATGTAGAAGAGACATGGAGAAGAGGGGACACATGTTGATGTAGAAGAGACATGAAGAAGAGGGGACACATGTTGATGTAGAAGAGACATGAAGAAGAGGGGACACATGTTGATGTAGAAGAGACATGAAGAAGAGGGGACACATGTTGATGTAGAAGAGACATGAGGAAGAGGGGACACATGTTGATGTAGAAGAGACATGAAGAAGAGGGGACACATGTTGATGTAGAAGAGACATGAAGAAGAGGGGACACATGTTGATGTAGAAGAGACATGGAGAAGAGGGGACACATGTTGATGTAGAAGAGACATGAAGAAGAGGGGACACATGTTGATGTAGAAGAGACATGAAGAAGAGGGGACACATGTTGATGTAGAAGAGACATGGAGAAGAGGGGACACATGTTGATGTAGAAGAGACATGAGGAAGAGGGGACACATGTTGATGTAGAAGAGACATGAGGAAGAGGGGACACATGTTGATGTAGAAGAGACATGAAGAAGAGGGGACACATGTTGATGTAGAAGAGACATGAAGAAGAGGGGACACATGTTGATGTAGAAGAGACATGGAGAAGAGGGGACACATGTTGATGTAGAAGAGACATGGAGAAGAGGGGACACATGTTGATGTAGAAGAGACATGAAGAAGAGGGGACACATGTTGATGTAGAAGAGACATGAAGAAGAGGGGACACATGTTGATGTAGAAGAGACATGGAGAAGAGGGGACACATGTTGATGTAGAAGAGACATGAAGAAGAGGGGACACATGTTGATGTAGAAGAGACATGAAGAAGAGGGGACACATGTTGATGTAGAAGAGACATGAAGAAGAGGGGACACATGTTGATGTAGAAGAGACATGAAGAAGAGGGGACACATGTTGATGTAGAAGAGACATGAAGAAGAGGGGACACATGTTGATGTAGAAGAGACATGGAGAAGAGGGGACACATGTTGATGTAGAAGAGACATGCAACAGTGGATTTTTCACAATAGGTCCCCTTTAAAGCTGCACCAGAATGAAACTCCATCTGAACAACCATTAGAGAACAAACCACATCAGAATCGAAATCAGAAACCTTTATTCGTCCCACAAAGGGGAAATGTATATTTGTTGGAGGCTGTGGCTCAGTGGGATAGTGCGCTGAACTTAGTGCGCTGAACTTGGAATCAGGGGATAGCAAGTTCGAGTCCCACTGCAGTCAGATTGCTCCTGTGGGGATTGTCCACTTTATTGAGTATGTAAGTCGCTTTGGATAAAAGTGTCTGACGTGTGATGTAATGTGTAATTTTATAGCAAACAAAAGCCCAACAGATTCCAGAAATTAAACGTCACAGGAATAAATTTAAAAAAAAAGTTTAAAATACTTAAAAAAAACACAGCTGTAGAATAACTCCTTTGCATGAAGGATGAGTAATCAGATTACTCACCGTAGATCTTCTGGATGCCCTGCAGGTCGTCCAGAGGCAGCTTGAAGTTGTGCGTGTCCATGTACTGGTAGAACGGAGCCATGATGGCACTGGGGTCGTTGGAGTGCTCCAAACCCAACGCATGACCCAACTCGTGCACCGCCACCAGGAACAAGTCATTACCTGCAGACAGAGGAGAGGGGGGGTCAAAGGTAAATCAAACAGGACAGGTAAAGGTGTGGAGGGGGGAGTCAGAATGTTTTATTCATCTCAGGGGAAATTGGGTTTTGTGACAGTTTCTCCATTTAAGAATAAAGTAAATAAGAATAAAATAGATGGATAGATGAAGATATTCATATAAACATAGAAGTTTGAAGTCTGAAAAAAGATCATACACACAATACAACAATACAAAGATATTTAAATAATGAAGACCAAGTGCCAGGATGAAAGCCATCATCACTTTGAACATGGCTTCACAATATTTAAAACACAGCACAAATCAGAGAGGAAACGGAAAACCAGCTGAGTGTGCTGAGAACAGAACAAAGCCTCCGCAGTGTAAACACAACAGAGAGGAGGCATCAGAAGTGAGCTAAAGTTAGCCTGTAAATATGAATCTCACATCAAAAGGAGACTTCAAGGCGTCTGTCGGATCGTGAATCTGAAGCTTCTTCAAACGCTGACGGGATTACTTCAAACTGTTCGATGTCGAGTCAAATTCACACTTTCATCCTGACAACAAGATTTCCAATTCAAAATCTGTGCATGTATAAACTATGAGCTGCTGCTGTTTGAAGATTTTAAAATATGCCGGAGAAAAAACAAATCTTGGGATATTTGCATTTTCCCAAATTCTGCAATCTGATGAGTCGCTGTGAGGACGTGCTACGGCCGATAGGTGCAAAGGGAACGAAAACACTTCCATTAGATGAGAAACGTGCTGCAGCTTCAGAAAGGATGCAGATATAAAACCACAAATGCTCCAAAACACGTGAAGAAACATCTTCAGCAACAACACATTTAGCATTTAGAGAACATTCAGCAGCTTGAGGAGACATGGCAGCGTTTACTAAAAGCTGCAGAAACCAAACGCTGAAGAAGCTCAAACACAACGGAAACCAGGGGACACTAAAGAGTGACGCACACAGCTGGGAGACCAGGGGACACTAAAGAGTGACGCACACAGCTGGAGACCAGGGGACACTAAAGAGTGACGCACACAGCCGGAGCCCATTGGACACTAAAGAGTGACGCACACAGCTGGGAGACCAGGGGACACTAAAGAGTGACGCACACAGCTGGGAGACCAGGGGACAATAAAGAGTGACGCACACAGCTGGAGACCAGGGGACACTAAAGAGTGACTCACACAGCTGGTGACCAGGGGACACAAAAGAGTGACGCACACAGCTGGGAGACCAGGGGACACTAAAGAGTGACACACACAGCTGGAGACAAGGGGACACTAAATAGTGACGCACACAGCTGGGAGACCAGGGGACACTAAAGAGTGACACACACAGCTGGAGACAAGGGGACACTAAAGAGTGACGCACACAGCTGGAGACCAGGGGACACTAAAGAGTGACGCACACAGCTGGACACCAGGGGACACTAAAGAGTGACGCACAAAGCTGGAGATAAGGGGACACTAAAGAGTGACACACACAGCTGGAGACAAGGGGACACTAAAGAGTGACACACACAGCTGGGAGACCAGGGGACAATAAAGAGTGACGCACACAGCTGGAGACCAGGGGACACTAAAGAGTGACTCACACAGCTGGTGACCAGGGGACACAAAAGAGTGACGCACACAGCTGGGAGACCAGGGGACACTAAAGAGTGACACACACAGCTGGAGACAAGGGGACACTAAATAGTGACGCACACAGCTGGGAGACCAGGGGACACTAAAGAGTGACACACACAGCTGGAGACAAGGGGACACTAAAGAGTGACGCACACAGCTGGAGACCAGGGGACACTAAAGAGTGACGCACACAGCTGGACACCAGGGGACACTAAAGAGTGACGCACAAAGCTGGAGATAAGGGGACACTAAAGAGTGACACACACAGCTGGAGACAAGGGGACACTAAAGAGTGACACACACAGCTGGGAGACCGGGGGACACTAAAGAGTGACGCACACAGCTGGACACCAGGGGACACTAAAGAGTGACGCACACAGCTGGAGACAAGGGGACACTAAAGAGTGACACACACAGCTGGAGACCAGGGGACACTAAAGAGTGATGAACACAGCTGGAGACCAGGGGACACTAAAGAGTGACACACACAGCTGGGAGACCAGGGGACACTAAAGAGTGACGCACACAGCTGGGAGACCAGGGGACACTAAAGAGTGATGCACACAGCTGGGAGACCAGGGGACACTAAAGAGTGACGCACACAGCTGGGAGAGCAGGGGACACTAAAGAGTGACGCACACAGCTGGGAGACCAGGGGACACTAAAGAGTGACGCACACAGCTGGAGACCAGGGGACACTAAAGAGTGACTCACACAGCTGGTGACCAGGGGACACAAAAGAGTGACGCACACAGCTGGGAGACCAGGGGACACTAAAGAGTGACGCACACAGCTGGGAGACCAGGGGACACTAAAGAGTGACACACACAGCTGGAGACAAGGGGACACTAAAGAGTGACGCACAAAGCTGTAGACAAGGGGACACTAAAGAGTGACACACACAGCTGGAGACAAGGGGACACTAAAGAGTGACACACACAGCTGGAGACCAGGGGACACTAAAGAGTGACGCACACAGCCGGAGCCCATTGGACACTAAAGAGTGACGCACACAGCTGGGAGACCAGGGGACACTAAAGAGTGACGCACACAGCTGGGAGACCAGGGGACACTAAAGAGTGACGCACACAGCTGGAGACCAGGAGACACTAAAGAGTGATGCACACAGCCGGAGCCCATTGGACACTAAAGAGTGACGCACACAGCTGGGAGACCAGGGGACACTAAAGAGTGACGCACACAGCTGGAGACCAGGGGACACTAAAGAGTGACTCACACAGCTGGTGACCAGGGGACACAAAAGAGTGACGCACACAGCTGGGAGACCAGGGAACACTAAAGAGTGACACACACAGCTGGAGACAAGGGGACACTAAAGAGTGACGCACACAGCTGGGAGACCACGGGACACTAAAGAGTGACGCACACAGCTGGGAGACCAGGGGACACTAAAGAGTGACGCACACAGCTGGGAGACCAGGGGACACTAAAGAGTGATGCACACAGCTGGAGACCAGGGGACACTAAAGAGTGACGCACACAGCCGGAGCCCATTGGACACTAAAGAGTGACGCACACAACTGGAGACCAGGGGACACTAAAGAGTGACTCACACAGCTGGTGACCAGGGGACACAAAAGAGTGACGCACACAGCTGGGAGACCCGGGGACACGAAAGAGTGACACACACAGCTGGAGACAAGGGGACACTAAAGAGTGACGCACACAGCTGGGAGACCAGGGGACACTAAAGAGTGACACACACAGCTGGGAGACCAGGGGACACTAAATAGTGAAGCACACAGCTGGTAGACCAGGGGACACTAAAGAGTGAAGCACACAGCTGGGAGACCAGGGGACACTAAAGAGTGACGCACACAGCTGGGAGACCACGGGACACTAAAGAGTGACGCACACAGCTGGGAGACCAGGGGACACTAAAGAGTGATGCACACAGCTGGGAGACCAGGGGACACTAAAGAGTGACGCACACAGCTGGGAGACCAGGGGACACTAAAGAGTGATGCACACAGCTGGGAGACCAGGGGACACTAAAGAGTGATGCACACAGCTGGGAGAGCAGGGGACACTAAAGAGTGACGCACAGAGCTGGGAGACCAGGGGACACTAAAGAGTGAAGCACACAGCTGGGAGAGCAGGGGACGCTAAAGAGTGAAGCACGCAGCTGGGAGACCAGGGGACACTAAAGAGGGACGCACACAGCTGGGAGACCAGGGGACACTAAAGAGTGACGCATACAGCTGAGAGAGCAGGGGACACTAAAGAGTGACGCACACAGCAGGAGAACAGGGGACACTAAAGAGTGACGCACACAGCTGGGAGACCAGGGGACACTAAAGAGTGATGCACACAGCTGGGAGACCAGGGGACACTAAAGAGTGACGCACACAGCTGGGAGAGCAGGGGACACTAAAGAGTGAAGCACACAGCTGGGAGAGCAGGGGACACTAAAGAGTGAAGCACACAGCTGGGAGACCAGGGGACACTAAAGAGTGATGCACACAGCTGGGAGACCAGGGGACACTAAAGAGGGACGCACACAGCTGGGAGACCAGGGGACACTAAAGAGTGACGCATACAGCTGGGAGACCAGGGGACACTAAAGAGTGACGCACACAGCTGGAGAACAGGGGACACTAAAGAGTGACGCACACAGCTGGGAGACCAGGGGACACTAAAGAGTGACGCACACAGCTGGAGACGTTCTGGATGATAAAGCTGAACAACTGTCTCTGTCTCAGAGTTAGCCGTCTCATAACTGTAAGTGTTTGTCAGTAGTAGGTTAGCTACGTTAGCTTACAGCAGATATGCCAACCCAGTGTCACGGCATTTCGTGTTATAGTCACGAAATTAATCTATTGATTCATGTTCACCAACACGATTTCGCAATTTTTTTCGTGTCACACAGAACGATTTTTAAAGCAAAGTAAATAATAACAAATTAGAATGAAAAAGAGAAGAAAATACAGATGTCAGTATTCTGAGGCTCTGAGCCATTTCTTTTCTTCGCGGACGGCAAAAAAACTCAGACATTATACAATTCAAAATAAAAGGCTTAGGGTAAGATATTGAGTAAGAACATGTTTTTATGAACCCCACAGCTTCCGGTCTTCCAAGACCCGACCAGACAAAAAGACTTGGTGCAGGCACGAAACATGCTACCAAGAGAAATACATTGCTTTTAAAATCGTTCTGTGACACGAGAAAAAGTGGAAATCGTGTTGGTGAACACGAATAAATAGATTACATTAATTTCGTGACTATAACACGAAATGCCGTGAGACTGGGTTGGATCTGCAGTGACATCAGATGGGAGCATTTCAAGGAAGTGATAACGCTTTAGACGCTGAAAATCTCCTGCAAACGCTCCGGAGGGACGTTTATTCACAAATAACCCTCTCTGGAAATCCTAAATTGTGGAATAGTTTGGCCATTAAAATGCTTTTTGATTCGATTTCTGGCGAGAAGTGTATATTGTACTCTTAGAATCCACGTCCAGTCGATGTGTAGGATCTATAGTTTGATAGATATTACGAAGATGATTTGAGGTCTCGCCAGGATAACGTGTATGCAGCTTCCATGTAAAGTTAGCGTGGGTGAAAACAGTTTTTCCGGTCTCGAAGTTTTCATAATGAAACCAGATATATTCCCCTCACTATCAAACGACTACACAGTGATATCTGCATTACTCATCCACTAAAACACATCAGTTTATCCTTAATTACACATTATTGATTGGTTTAAATTGTGTACAATGCTTTTGTGTTTTTAAGAGAAACAAATAGTTTTCGGAATTTCGACACTACAGTTTCCGAAAACACTACACTACCCAGAATCCCCAGCTATCGTTTGGGACTACAACATCCGCCTTGCTTTACAAACCCCGTGATTAGTCATCAAGCCCTGTGATTGGATGTTGGAGTGGCAGTGCGAGAAGGTTACGCCGAGCGTCAACAGCTCTTTGAAATGGCAGACTTTCCAAAACTGGAATTGGACGGGTCCAGCCCCCGGGTCCAGCCCCCGGGTCCAGCCCCCGGTTCCAGCCTCTGACCCTGCCTCTGAGATATTGGACCCCAGAGTTGGGTTTGAAAAGCAAGATCCTTGACTTCTATGAGGATAGTGATGAGTCAGCTGCTACCATACACCGCCAGATTACAAGCAGGCTGGAAGAAAATGGCCTGCAACCTGACATGATTTCAGCATACACTGCCGACAATGAAAGTGTGAATTACGGGAGAAACAATTCCGTTTTCCAGAAGCTAAAAGCAGACAACAGTGGCATCATTAAGGCTAACTGTGTGGCCCACATAGTGCACAACAGTGCAAAGCATGCTGGAGACAGGTTGAACATTGACATTGAGCTAGTAGTGAACAAAACATTCACTCACTTTTCCTCATCTGCAAAACGTACAGAAGAATTGAAAGCAGTGTTCACCTTTGTGGAAGGAGAATATCAGGTTGTGCGGAGACACGTACCCACAAGATGGTTGAGTCTGTGGCCAGCTGTCAAGAGGCTACATGACAGCTGGAGAGCTATCAAGAGCTACTTCTTGTCACTGGGAGAGGATACGTGCCCAAATTCACTGTGGCAGCTGTTCAGAAACGATGAGGATGGTGATGGGAAACCCCTAGAGCTACAGGTGTACCTGTCCTTCCTCAATAATGTGCTGAAAATCTTCCACGATGTTGTGCTGCTATTGGAGAGAGAGGACGGGACCGTATGTGAGCTATATGACATGATGCTCACTCTCAAGACAAAGCTCCAACAACGACAGATTGATTCCTTCTTTGGAATGGAGACCAGTGCTATCCTCCAACAGTTTCCAGACCAAAAGGCAAACATGATCTTTCCAAGTTCTACCAGGCTGCTCTCAACTACCTTGAGAAGTGGTATGACTTCACAGACAACAACTACCAGAAGAATGTTGCAAGCTTGGCACTGAAGAGCAAGTTCACATCCTCCGTCTCTGTGCTGCAGTGGAGGTCCTACAGATAAGGGGGAAACTAGACATGGATGAACTGTATGATGAATACTGTGTGACTTTGCCACGCCAGCAGGACATTGTGGAGAGAAGAGCTCCTGTTGTGGAGAAGTGGTCCACCTTGCTTCAAGGCACAAACACACCAAATCTGACTGCTGTGTCATCCTTTCTCTGAAGCATCCCCATCACTAATGCTTCGGTAGAGAGAGTGTTCTCCCTCATGACGGCAGCGTGGACTGACCAGCGGAGCCGGTGCTCTGAGGAGCTTATCAAGTCTGAAATTCAAGTTGAGACCAACTTTGAATACAGTTGAATTCTACACCTATGCACTCAAGGAGAAGGCCTTATTGGAAGTTGCACGCTCAAGCAAAGAGTACAAAGTCAAGAAGATAATCTAAGGTAAGATAAACTTTGTTTAGAATAAAGACTAAGAGTAGGATATTGTGGGCCAATGTGGTGTTAGATTTTAATACGGTGCTGCTATTCTTGTGTTTCTGTTTCATTGCCAGCTGCTTTCCATGGTGCTGGAAGTGCATAGCCATAGCCTGTGTGTGTGTGTGTGTGTGTGTGTGTGTGTGTGTGTGTGTGTGTGTGTGTGTGTGTGTGTGTGTGTGTGTGTGTGTGTGTGTGTGTGTGTGTGCTCTCCATGGTGCTCTCCATGGTGCTCGGAGTGCACAGCCTGTGAGAGCTTGCCGGTGCCTGCAGCTGTTGCTGTGATGGACAAAACTGAAAGCTATGAGAGGGTGTCCCACATTGTCCCACACAAACATACTCCTTGTCCCACATTTGGTTTGTTGGGACCTGGTCACCCTAGTTACACAGTCACAAGATGGAGGAATAGAAAGCAGTATTCAATGTTTACTTCAGATTAGCTCCACGTCAGAAATGAGCATGCTTGATGTCTCTCTCCATAGAGGCTGAACCATCATGTTAATCACATAGCTATCATATGCCTCAAACAGTCCTGATGCTCTTCTAGGTAATCACACATCCTGTCATGTTCACAGCTGCAGTTGGGATACCTTTGTTAGCATGCTACTCTCATGTTGGAAGAGGACATTCAGGATTTTCTATTTCGAGTATATAATAGGCTAGGTTGGAACAATAGAAGCCCGGCTCTGTGTTTTATACTCCGCTGCAGTAAATGATACTACCTCACTAGCATCCGGGAGACTCGGTGAAGCTTAACGTGAGACCCATAGGCCCCAAAAAACATTCACAGTCAGCCATTGACTTCCAGCCAAGGGGACAGGAAGTGATGAAAAGTCATGTAATGTCTTTTACTTTAAGTTTCTTCACCTGATGTCTTCCTGCGTTCGCTCTGAACATCTTACTCTCTAATGCTGGTTTATTTCTATTTCTATTTTGAGATATTTCTTCTGCTGCAACAAAGACATATCCAACATTCGGATTAATAAACTACATCTTATCTTATTAGCACAAATCCGTGCTGCAGCTTCCTCAAATATGAACGTAACTCCTGTGGAAACGATCTGGAAAGGTGATATTTCGCCTTCACGTGTTTGTCCCTGCCCTCCTCCAGGTGTGGGCAGGTTAATAACAGCCGCTTGCCTCCAGGTGTGGACAGGTTAATAACAGCCGCTTGCCTCCAGGTGTGGACAGGTTAATAACAGCCGCTTGCCTCCAGGTGTGGACAGGTTAATAACAGCCGCTTCCCTCCAGGTGTGGGCAGGTTAATAACAGCCGCTTGCCTCCAGGTGTGGGCAGGTTAATAACAGCCGCTTGCCTCCAGGTGTGGACAGGTTAATAACAGCCGCTTGCCTCCAGGTGTGGACAGGTTAATAACAGCCGCTTCCCTCCAGGTGTGGACAGGTTAATAACAGCCGCTTGCCTCCAGGTGTGGGCAGGTTAATAACAGCCGCTTGCCTCCAGGTGTGGACAGGTTAATAACAGCCGCTTGCCTCCAGGTGTGGACAGGTTAATAACAGCCGCTTGCCTCCAGGTGTGGACAGGTTAATAACAGCCGCTTGCCTCCAGGTGTGGGCAGGTTAATAACAGCCGCTTGCCTCCAGGTGTGGGCAGGTTAATAACAGCCGCTTGCCTCCAGGTGTGGGCAGGTTAATAACAGCCGCTTGCCTCCAGGTGTGGACAGGTTAATAACAGCCGCTTCCCTCCAGGTGTGGACAGGTTAATAACAGCCGCTTGCCTCCAGGTGTGGGCAGGTTAATAACAGCCGCTTGCCTCCAGGTGTGGACAGGTTAATAACAGCCGCTTGCCTCCAGGTGTGGACAGGTTAATAACAGCCGCTTGCCTCCAGGTGTGGACAGGTTAATAACAGCCGCTTGCCTCCAGGTGTGGGCAGGTTAATAACAGCCGCTTGCCTCCAGGTGTGGGCAGGTTAATAACAGCCGCTTGCCTCCAGGTGTGGGCAGGTTAATAACAGCCGCTTGCCTCCAGGTGTGGACAGGTTAATAACAGCCGCTTGCCTCCAGGTGTGGGCAGGTTAATAACAGCCGCTTGCCTCCAGGTGTGGACAGGTTAATAACAGCCGCTTGCCTCCAGGTGTGGACAGGTTAATAACAGCCGCTTGCCTCCAGGTGTGGGCAGGTTAATAACAGCCGCTTGCCTCCAGGTGTGGACAGGTTAATAACAGCCGCTTGCCTCCAGGTGTGGACAGGTTAATAACAGCCGCTTGCCTCCAGGTGTGGACAGGTTAATAACAGCCGCTTGCCTCCAGGTGTGGACAGGTTAATAACAGCCGCTTGCCTCCAGGTGTGGACAGGTTAATAACAGCCGCTTGCCTCCAGGTGTGGACAGGTTAATAACAGCCGCTTGCCTCCAGGTGTGGGCAGGTTAATAACAGCCGCTTGCCTCCAGGTGTGGGCAGGTTAATAACAGCCGCTTGCCTCCAGGTGTGGGCAGGTTAATAACAGCCGCTTGCCTCCAGGTGTGGGCAGGTTAATAACAGCCGCTTGCCTCCAGGTGTGGGCAGGTTAATAACAGCCGCTTGCCTCCAGCAGCGACAGAGAAAAACAAGAAGGTTTTAAATCCAAGGTGAAGATGAATCCTGTTTGTCCTCTCGCGTCCTTCTGAAGCCGATACCGTGAATTAGTTTTCCGTAGCATCTGAGAAGCTCACCGTCTCACTATCTGTCCTTCTTATCTTTCAATTACTCAGTGTGTGTGTGTCCCCGTGTGTGTGTGCAGGGATTTGAGAGATAAAGAGGCATGTGTGAGGGTGTGCAGGAGACCACACACACACACACACACACACACACACACACACACACACACACACACACACACACACACACACACACACACACACACACACACACACACACACACACACACACACACACACACACACACACACACATGTATTGATATTATTCACAACTATTCATTTCTGTAAATATACAATGTACGGATACGTCCCTGTGTTTCACTCTTATTGCTATTTTTCATTTCTGTACGGGGATTAATAAAGGTTTATCTTATCTTAGATGATTCCTTGACGACGTTTAGAGGAGTCTGAACAAAACTTTCATGGCATTTCTTTTGATATGAGCTATTTCTTTGCGCTACTGCCTTCCTCACACACTGATGCAGCGTCTTAGGTCACCGTAGAAGAGCTATTGTGAAACCCTCGGCATAACGGTACGTCCACACGGTTCCGTCGCATTGAAGCTTGCCGGTGGGCGTGTCTGGAGCGCGACCAACAACCAATCACATGAATCTCCCGCCCCGGACACACAAGCACGCGGTTTGATTGGCTAGAGCTTGTACTGACATATGATTTGATTGGCTAGATTTAGAGCTTGTACTGGCATATGATTTGATTGGCTAGAGCTTGTACTGGCATATGATTTGATTGGCTAGAGCTTGTACTGACATATGATTTGATTGGCTAGAGCTTGTACTGACATATGATTTGATTGGCTAGAGCTTGTACTGACATATGATTTGATTGGCTAGAGCTTGTACTGACATATGATTTGATTGGCTGGCGCTTCCGTCGACGCTTGAAAAGTTAAACTTTTCTCAACTTTCGAAGCGAGCCACGGAGGCAAAGCGACAGAACCACAATGCAGTTCGGCAAAGCGTGACGTCCCCCCATTCAAAGTGAGTGGGAGGCGTCTCCGCACGCTGCCGTGTGGACGTAGTGTAAGACTTCGAGATATTCAGTGTAGACGTCTAGCCGGGAAATAAAAGGTTGCTCTTTTGCACCTGGAAGGTTTTAGACATCCTCCTTGATCCATCCTTTTTTTTTTATATATATTCACATCATACATTTTGGGAATTTCGATTATTTATGTTGTATTCCTTTTTGCATTTGGAAATTCCAAAGATTCATGAGAAGTCTTACAACAGGTTTAAATATCCTAATTCTGGGAAATGAAAAGAAAACTGGTTTAAAGGTCAGAGACGGGGAACATGTGTTGTCTGGGGATGCAACATGGAGGAAGGAGAAGGATGAAAGGAATATAAGAAGGTTAGCAAAGTGGCAAAAGAACTATGATTTCACAGGAAGACTAGGGTTAGAGGAATGTGAGAATTTGTTTAGGGATATTTCCAACTATCTCGAACAAACTCCCAGAAACCTGCAGGTCCGCTGACATCTGACTACTTTTAAATCCAGGCTGAAGACTTTTCCTATCTATATATACAACATCTATTGACGCTCTCCCTGGCGCTTCTTACATTTGTTGGGAGTTTTTCCTGCGAGGGTCTAAGGACAGAGGATGTCTGTTTCCTTGCACACTTAAAACTTTAATTTTAAGCATCCATATGCAAGGACTACTCTTAAACAAATGTGTATTTCGGTGGTTGGTGTACAATTGTGGAATTCTCAACACAAGGATCTAAAGAATTGTATTTGTATTTTTCAGTTAAAGAAATTGTATAAATGAAGAAAGATGGGACTATATGAAGCAGAATGTGAATAAGTCTATGTACTCTGGTCCTTCATGTTTTTGATGTCTTTGATGTGATGTCTCTTCTGTATTTGCGGGTCCCATTGTTGTTGATGTTATTGTTATTATTATTATTATTATTATCATCATGCGTCGCTTGCCACCTTCTTCTCCAGTAGGACTCAGATGAGGGTGTTGCACTTTTCTTTTCCTTATACATGTGATGTTTTGGTGTTTTGTTTCTTTCCGTTAACCGTCAAGTGGGAAATAAGTATTTTTTTGGTGTTTCTCTTAGTATCCTAAGATACTGTTATGTTTGGTTGTGAAAAAAAAAAAATTATTATTATGAAGAGCAGACCATCTATTTGTATTTATTTTGTTGTTTTTAGAAAGGGGCAGGTCACATAAGATTGTATTCTTCTCCCTGTTCCTTTTCGCTCAATGGTGTTTTGGTAGAGTCATGTTTTGTGGCAATTATTGTACATTTGGTTTTGCGTACACAAGTTTTCGCGGATCCAAGCGGCCGAGATGGGTTTTCTCCGCAGGGTGGCTGGTGTCTCCCTTAGGGATAAGGTGAGAAGTTCGGTCATCCGGGAGAGACTCGGAGTTGAGCCGCTCCTCCTTCGCGTCGAAAGGAGCCAGTTGAGGTGGTTCGGGCACCTAGTTAGGATGTCTGCTGGAACTGCTACCCCGAGACCTGACCACGGATAAGCGGGAGAAGATGGATGGATGGATGGTTTTGCGTACCATGAGCGGAACAAATAAAAATGAAATGAAATGAAAAGGTCCCCTATTATACTGTTTTTCATCAATCACACATGTTTATGTATAAAAGACATGACAAAGTGGATTTTGCATAATAGGAGACCTTTAATGCATATAATATCCTGCTTTATATTTTGTCTACTGTGAATTTGTATTTCCACATTTATATGTTCTACTTATTTAAAGATGTTTTATTTCTATTTTGAGATGTTTACATTTTAGAATAGTTTATTTCTTGTTTTTTTATTTCTCTTATGTGCAATGCCTTGTCTTCAACGCAAAAATATTTCCCACATTGGGATCAATAAAGTATATCTTATCTTTATCTCACACACTATGAAGCCCCCTAAGACTTATGTGTATTTTGTGATATTGTGCTTTTTAAATTGATAAAGAACGAACAGAAACTCCTGTCCATGTGTCCTCTGCGACAGTTAAACAAAGCTGCGTTGATGCATCCTCAAAAATATTCACCGGGACATTTTCCCCCTGGAATGAGACGACACACACTCGCTGTGCACATTTAGAGCTCCTCTGTCGAATTCTCTTTTCTGCTAATCTCTCAAAGCAGACCCCCCCCCCCCCCCTCCCCTCCATCACTCCCCCGCTCTGTCAACACGTTCATTACTCAAGCAGAGGGAATCTGGCAGAAGTCATTTGTCAAAAAGAGATAGAAGAAGAAGGAAAACAGAAAGTCTTTTTATCCTCCGCCATGTTTCATCCAGTGTGGAGCTCAGAGATAGTGAAGCGAGGACGGGGACAAGCGTTTCATTTACAAATGCCATATAGGCCTGTTTATACCTGAGAATACATGGAATCAATTGGTCATTTATAGCCGTCAATCACTAGTGAGAACAGCAGGCTGAAATATGTCAACATTAGCTTCTAACACACCATTCAACTTGCACTGTGTACATTCCCTAAGATATTGAAGTGACTGTTATTTTGTTATTTTGTATATATTGATTGTTGTGTTTTATCTTCATGTGTGCATATGTGTAAATGTGTCTGTTGATTGTATATATATATATATATATATATAGGATATACATATTGTATACATATTCGATCTCTCTGTCTGTACAAACACACTTTAAAGTTGACTTTTGATTCAATAGTGTTTTACTGTCAGAGTTTATAGATGTTTTATCTTCACGGCCTACTGTATATTTTCTTCTTTTTAATGCTGCTTTAATTCTATTTTGAGATGTTTCAATTCTAGTATTGTTTATTTCTACACAGTAAAATCCGGAGTGTTAATGTAACACTATGTAGATAAGGACCATATGTTCACTGGCTCAGTGTTAAAATGTACTCTTTAAGTGTTAAATTAACACTTAAAATCAGTGAACATACTGTATGGTCCTTATCTACAGTGTTAAATGAACACTCCGGATTTGACTGTGTACTCCTTAATTTCTACTAACGTTGTTTTGTTTTGTTGCTTTTGATGCTGCTGCAACTCAAACATTCCCCAATTTGGGATCAATAAAATACCTCTTATCTTATCTTATCTTATAATAACTCCTAAGCCCAGGGTTGATACCACAGGGGGTTGTTGCCGCCCTACTGTTAGCCAATAGGAGCGCATGGTGATGTCACTGTGTTCCCGAAGTAAACAAAGGAGTCCAATGGAGGCGGTTCAAGGAGAGAGGGGGGTGTGGGAGAGAAACACTGGGATTTTAACCTTTGCAGACCCTTTACATGCACTAAAACCTTTAGAACAAACTACAGGGAAGGGAAACCCCCCAAAAAGCAGAATAGGGCCTTTTTAGGAGAAATGAGAGTTCGTGTTTTCGGGGAGTTTGTGGCAGAGAAACTCCCTATGGAGGGAACAAAGGGATTTTAGCCGTTGGAGAACATTGACATGCACTAAAACCTATATAACAGGAAACAGGAAACCCCCAAAAAGCAGAATAGGGCCCCTTTAATGTCGGCTTCTTGTGGTCTCACCGTCGTGGTTGGCGTTGCCCAGCGTCCAGGGTTCATCAGAGTCGAAGTGTGTGTCCCCCCCGATGCCGGCGCCGGGGAAGTAGGCGTGGGCGAGGAAACCTCCCTCCCCGTCAAACGGAGAGCTGTCGCCGTGGAAACCGGAGGCGAAGAAGATCATGATGTCCGCCTCCTTCCCGTCGTTCTTGATCTCCGAGTACGGCACCTCCTGAAACAGGAAGAGGAAGTGAGAAATGCTGGAGTCTCTGTTTTTACTTCCTGTCTTTGCATGTTTTTCCCGCCTCTTTCGATTGTCCTGGCCTTGTTAGTTGCGCCTAGATTTTTTATCTTCACGGTTATCTACTTCATATGTTCTATTTTGAGAAGTTTAAATTATACTATTGTTTATTTCTACTCCTTAATTTCTACTTAAGTTCAATGCCTTGTTTTGTTTTGAAGGAAGTGAGAAACGCTGGAGCTCCAGCAGGAACGTCTTCTTCATGTCCGCTCTGTTTTAACTTTGTCTGATAGTCTTTGGTGGATTTTTTGTTATTCGTACATCGGAAGTTTTGTTCTATTTCGCCTTGAATTGTCTGGATTAAATCTTGAATAAAGGTATTTTCTGTTTACAGTAGAAATAAGAGACTGAAAGTCCAGACGCTGTGTGCATATGACAAAAAGTAGCAGTGACATTTCTACATTTCTACACAAGAAGTTTCTACTTCTTCTACTGCACCTGGAAGGAGAGCGGGGTGACCGTCTGCCAGACGTTGAAGGCTTGTCGGATCGCCCTCTGCGTGTCTTTCTCTCCCACTTTAGGGGTGAAGTTAGATATGCTGAGGGAGAGAAAGAATACAACATTACCTGTAGACCTACCTAGATTATCCTGCTGAACTAAACGTTTGTTCGACACAGACATTATTTTCTGACATAATCCAAAATCACACAGAGAGATCCCATTGGACCGGAGAGACGATGCCTTCAGGGTCCAACACAGAAACACTGTAAAATAAAGGTTCTGACCATACCAGAGAATAAGAGAGAGGAAGAGGAGGGAGGAGGAGGAGGGAGGAAGAGGAGGAGGAGGAGGAGGAGGAGGAGGAGGAGGAGGAGGAGGAGGAGGACAGATGAGTGATCGGCAGACGCAGAGAGGCGAGGATGGAAAAGAAAACCCGGGAGATGAAGAAACAAGCGACTAAGAAAACAGAGCAAGGCGACTTAGTTTCACACAATCTGTTTCTCTGCAGGAGGCAAATGCTTTTATATCCAGAACAGGGAAATGCATGATGGAAATACATTTGAGCACATTACATATTCCTCATAACTCAACATTATCCGCCTCATGAGGCGAATACACACGTCCATCTGGAGAAGAAACGATGATCGCTCTGTGTGTAGTTTAGGAGTCGTGTGTCTCTGTGTGATGCTGGGAATGGATTTGTTATTGTTGCGATGGAGTTAGAGGCCATATTCCTCAGGGTTTCCCCTCTCCTGTAGTGTGTTATGTCTTAGTGCATGTAAATGGTCTACAAACTCTAAAATCCCTGTTTCTCTTTGTTTACTTTCTGAAAGTAGTGGGGTTACTATGTGCACTGGCGCTACTATTGCTAGTGCTAAGGGGTTTGTGTCTGTGTGTGTGTGTGGCCTAGCATTACTATACTTGTGGGGACCTAAATCTGTTTACACAGTCACGTGTGGGGACTCGCCTCCCTTATGGGGACACATTGGAGGGGAATCATTAATTTTAGGGTGAAGACTTGGTTAGGGTAAGGTTAAGGGTTAGGGTTAGGGTTAGGGTTAGGGTTAGGCATGTGTTGGTTATGGTTAAGGTTAGGATAAGTCTCCAGGAAATGCAAGTAAGTCAATGTAATGTCCCCTGAAGTAATGTATACATGGTATGTGTGTGTGTGTGTGTGTGTGTGTGTGTGTGTGTGTGTGTGTGTGTGTGTGTGTGTGTGTGTGTGTGTGTGTGTGTGTGTGTGTGTGTGTGTGTCTGTAGCAGTTGTCTGATTTGAGTAAATGGTGTGGAACGATACCGCACTGAAGCTGGCCAAATGACCTGTGGCCAAAACACACAGATGGTGAGAGCGTGCACACACACACACACACACACACACACACACACACACACACACACACACACACACACACACACACACACACACACACACACACACACACACACACACACACACACACACGTCTAGCACTTCAGATGGCCATACAGAGACATTCAAAGCATTTAATTAAAGCAAATGTTAAACGGAGAGTTAATTGGTCGAAACTACAAACTTCAACCTCTTATTCATCCAGAGAGATTCAGCCTCTTGACACCTTGCATATTTATGAATGTCCAACCATAAAATAACTGTCTAAATATTTCATTAGAACACCAAAGGCAAACCTTATTGTGCTGCTAAAGGAAAGGTAATAGGGTTGTCCAAACCCAGAGAGACGTATCCTCTGGGGAACACGAACGTCCGTGCAAAACATTTGCTAGTTGGGAAGATACAAAAACTACAGTGTCAGAAATCTGTGGTTCTTACACATCATCCACTGAGTGTCTGCAGAAGAGCGAAGCAGATGTTCCCTCTCTCTCTGCATCTGATCCTCTTTCAACTAAACAGATGTGCTCAGTTTGCAGAAAACTATTTTAAGCAATGCAGCCGAAACATCAAAATCAAAGTGAACCATCTTCTTTAAGTTCTTTCCTCTCTCTCTCTTTCTTTCTACTCTGTTTTTATTCACCTCCCAGTCCTGAGGCATCAACGCAGTTGCATAATCCTGCAGCTACAGTTTTCAGCAGCTCTTAAACTCCTCTGAAAGTCTCTCTGCATTGCTGTCAGGAAAATCATCCCGACTGAACTCCTCCAATATCACAGGGTTCTCTATTATCTGAAACACAACCAGAGTAACCTTTGTTTCCCATGTTATCAGTGAAAACAGATGAGAACGTGTTACAACGGCTCAAAACATTTCCATCAGGAGAAACGTGATGCAGCTTCAGAAACGATGCAGATATAAAAACAGAAATTAACCCACAAACATTCAGCAACTTGAGGAAACCAAACGCGGCAAGAAGATCAAAACACAACGGAGACCAGGGGACACTAAAGAGTGATGCACACAGCTGGGAAACCAGGGGACACTAAAGAGTGACGCACACAGCTGGGAGACCAGGGGACACTAAAGAGTGACGCACACAGCAGGAGACCAGGGGACACTAAAGAGTGACGCACACAGCTAGAAGACCAGGGGACACTAAAGAGTGACGCACACAACTGGAGACACTAAAGAGTGACGCACACAGCTGGGAGACCAGGGCACACTAAAGAGTGACGCACACAGCTGGAGACCAGGGGACACTAAAGAGTGACGCACACAGCTGCGAGACCAGGGGACACTAAAGAGTAACGCACACAGCTGGGAAACCAGGGGACACTAAAGAGTGACGCACACAGCTGGGAGACCAGGGGACACTAAAGAGTGACGCACACAGCAGGAGACCAGGGGACACTAAAGAGTGACGCACACAGCTGGAAGACCAGGGGACACTAAAGAGTGACGCACACAACTGGAGACACTAAAGAGTGACGCACACAGCTGGGAGACCAGGGGACACTAAAGAGTGACGCACACAGCTGGAGACCAGGGGACACTAAAGAGTGACACACACAGCTGCGAGACCAGGGGACACTAAAGAGTAACGCACACAGCTGGGAGACCAAGGCAACGCAAGGCAAGGCAAATTTATTTATATAGCACTTTTCAACACAAGGCAATTCAAAGTGCTTTACAAAAAATGAAAGACATTAAGAAAATGGCATTTAAAATCAGTCATTAAAAAGAAAAGCGAATAAAATAAACATTAAAAGAAAAAATACATGGATAAAAGTTACAGTGATAAAAGTTACAGTGCAGTCTAAGATATGAATAGTTCAATTAAAAGCAGCGACAAAAAGAAAAGTCTTTAGTCTGGATTTGAAAGTAGTCAGAGTTGCAGCGGACCTGCAGGTTTCTGGGAGTTTGTTCCAGATATTTGGAGCATAATAACTGAACGCTGCTTCTCCATGTTTAGTTCTGACTCTGGGGACAGAAAGCTGACCAGTCCCTGAAGACCTGAGAGATCTGGATGGTTCATAATTTAGCAGGAGGTCAGAAATGTATTTTGGGCCTAAACCATTCAGTGCTTTATAAACCAGCAGCAGTATTTAGAAATCTATTCTTTGACACACAGGAAGCCAGTGTAAAGACTTCAGAACAGGAGTGATCCACTTTCTTAGTGTTAGTGAGGACTCGAGCAGCGGCGTTCTGAATCAGCTGCAGCTTTCTAATAGATGTTTTAGTGAGACCTGTGAAGACACCATTGCAGTAGTCGAGTCTACTGAAGATAAAAGCATGGACAACTTTTTCCAAATCCTGCTGTGACATTAGTCTTTTAATCCTAGATATGTTCTTTAGGTGATAGTAGGCTGATTTAGTAACTGTTTTAATGTGACTGTTGAAACTCAGGTCAGAGTCCATGACTACACCTAGATTTCTGGCTTTATCTGTTGTTTTGAACATTGCAGACTGAAGCTCAGCGCTAACTTTTATACGTTCTGCCTTGGCTCCCAAAACCATTACCTCAGTTTTATCTTTGTTTAATTGGAGAAAGTTCTGACACATCCAGTCATTGATTTGTTCAATGCACTTACTCAGTGTCTGAATTGGAGAATAGTCTCCTGGTGAAATTGTTACGTAAATTTGTGTGTCATCCGCATAGCTATGGTAACTTATTTTGTTGTTCTTCATTATCTGAGCCAGTGGTAGCATGTAGACGTTAAAGAGAAGAGGCCCCAAGATGGAGCCTTGAGGTACCCCACATGTCATATTTGTCAACTCAGATGTGTATTTACCTATAGAAACAAAGTTGTTTCTGTCCTTTAAGGATTCAAACCAATTTATAACTGTTTCCGAAAGTCCCACCCAGTTTTCCAGTCGGTCTAGTAATATGCTGTGGTCAACAGTGTCAAACGCAGCACTGAGATCTAATAATACTAACACTGAAGTTCTGCCACTGTCTGTGTTTAAGTGGATGTCATTAAAGACCTTTACAAGAGCAGTCTCAGTGCTGTGGTTTGGACGAAAGTCTGACTGGAACACATCCAAACAGTTATTTAAATGCAAGAAATTACTCAACTGTTGAAAAACAACTTTTTCAATGATTTTACCTAGAAATGGGAGGTTTGATATGGGCCTGTAATTGTTCATTACTGAAGCATCTAGATTATTGATCAGGGGACACTAAAGACTGACGCACACAGCTGGGAGACCAGGGGACACTAAAGAGTGACGCACACAGCTGGGAGACCAGGGGACACAAAAAAGTGACGCACACAGCTGGGAGACCAGGGGACACTAAAGAGTGACGCACACAGCTGGGAGACCAGGGGACACTAAAGAGTGACGCACACAGCTGGGAAACCAGGGGACACTAAAGAGTGACGCACACAGCTGGGAGACCAGGGGACACTAAAGAGTGACGCACACAGCTGGGAGACCAGGGGACACTAAAAAGTGACGCACACAGCTGGGAGACCAGGGGACACTAAAAAGTGACGCACACAGCTGGGAGACCAGGGGACACTAAAGAGTGACGCACACAGCTGGGAGACCAGGGGACACTAAAGAGTGACGCACACAGCTGGGACGGAGCGCTTGGTGACGTTCAGGATTATAAAGCTGAACAACTGTCTCTGTTGTTGGAAACTTACCTAAAATGTTTGATGGTGTTATTTCAACAATGTGGTCACATGACTCCTGATGTTACTGCAGATCTGCTGTAAGCTAGCTAGCTAACGTAGCTAACCTAGTCATTCCAGCACGTATCAGAAACATAGCACATCCCATCCATTAACTGTTTATGAATCAGAGGCCTCTTCTCCAGGTCATCTAACCACATCCCATTCAACATAACGTTGTGATTCCACATGACTTAGTTCTACAAAAATCCCAAGCCAAGCCATGGTATGTTTGACTAGAGCAAATCAGAGGCATCATGCTTACATGTTTGCCTTGTATACGAATCCCTTCTTCTCCAGAAAAACGTTATAAACTGAAATTAAATAAAATGACATTTTCGACATCTTTAGGGACTCTTCTTTGGAAACGGACCAAATGTTGGCTTGTGTTAGAGCCTTAAGAAAAGGAAAACCACATGCAGCTAAGACTAACCAAAAGGAACAACTCAAAGTCACTGTGTATTTCATACAAGGTGCCATGGGGTTAGGAATAATGAGGATAAGAACATCAACCTACTTCTCGCCGTGCCAGGGAACATAAAATAATGTAATCCTGGCAGCACTCGTCAGAAACATAAGCCGATGCAAATGAGTTACATATGAGGGGAATTCATCGGAGACGGCGCTGGCTCTAGAGATAGTTTGGCGCCTTTGCAGGAGAACAATCGAGTTGGAAAACGATTAGAGTAATGCAGCCCGAACAGTGACAGCCGGAGAAACAAAGAGGAGACTCACATACAGTAAGAGGTAACCGGAGAGCAGTGATCTCACACTGTTGGGCTTGTGTAGCGGGATGTAATGCAGGAGTGCCAGGATGCCTGCAGTGCCTCGTGGGAGAGACGTCATTTACATTAGCTGAGAGTGGGGTGGAGTGGAGGAGAAGATGATGAGGGCGAAAACCCGGCTTCATTCATTGTTGTGTTTGCCGTGTTGCAAATGAGCTTTTGCTTTTCTGTCCCGCTGAGAATACCTGCTACCAGACACCAGAGACAACGGCTACTCCCTAAGAAGTCATGGATGCTTAAAACGCTTTCACAAGGTCGCATTTCATCTATTTTAATCAAACTCTGGTGCGCTTCATTTGTACACAATAAGAATAATACAAATAAATCCAAAGGCAGTTCAATCTTCAGTGAGAACAGTGGTAGCTGCACGTAGCTTCCCTTTTCTTCGAGTGCTTTGGCAAGCAAACATTTGGTCCATTTCCAAAGTAGGAAAGCTAAAGAAAAGGCAAAATAAAGTCCACGGAAGAAAGTGGAGAAAGTGTTCATGAAGAAAACTCTGGATACGAAGGATTTGTTGTTGTTCACCCGTACGTTGAGCTTCAGGAAATGTATTTTTTAATCAAATCTGCTTTTAGTTGTGAAACCGAACTAGACTAAATATAAAATGAAGTACATTTCTTCAGTGGGAACACAGCCTCTGATTGCAGTCAACTGAATGAATATTGTTATGGAATAATTCTACTTTACTCCTAGATATCTAACCTTTTTGCCCTTTGACGTTTATGACCAACCCAGACATCTGTTATCCCCCTTAAGGAATGGGCTGCTTCAGCCATATGTTGTTGCTCCCAGTTAATGACCGGGCAACTCTCGGTCACAAATGGTTTATGGTTTTGAGAACGCTGGCTTCGAGGCCATAAGGGTCAGACAAGTGATTCAGTGTTCCCAGATGTTTAGGTTATCTCCTTTAGTATGTTGATTACTCTCTGTGAACCTGTTAAAAGGTCTAGCGAGAGAGAGGCGCTTCAGAATTGACGTGGCAACCCTCCCGTGCAGTCAGAACCTCTGGCTGTGTGACTTGTGATGTGAATCCTCCGGCCGATACTCGTAATAAACCATCAGTGTTTGACATCAAAGCTCCAACTCTCCTCGTGTCTCCTTTGAGTCGGTGACTCCTCCTGCATTGCTACACAGAAGTTTCCCTTACAAATATAAGATAACTACATGTTATCTCGCTGGACGCCTCTAATCTGCATCAGACCGTCACTGATCGTCTGCTCGTCTGCTCGTCTCCTCGTCTCCTCATACAGCGGAGGGTTACATCTATATAGACAGTAGGAGACAATAGAACAGGCTGGATAGAGAGGAGGAGTGAAGAGAAAGATGGAGAAACGAGTGGGTGGACGTGATGCAGGAACACGAGATGCATTCAGGGTCCCGTGGGACGGAGATAATTCACATTAAGCTTTGATTCGTTCAGGCTGGGAGAGAAAAGAGAGAGAAGAGCCTTCGTACAGAGGTGGAGAAGTACTTATATCTGGTAAAAGTAGAAGTACTCAGATCTTGTACTTGAGTAAAAGTAGAAGTACTCAGATCGTGTACTTGAGTAAAAGTAGAAGTACTCAGATGTTGTACTTGAGTAAAAGTAGAAGTACTCAGATCTTGTACTTGAGTAAAAGTAGAAGTACTCAGATCGTGTACTTGAGTAAAAGTAGAAGTACTCAGATGTTGTACTTGAGTAAAAGTAGAAGTACTCAGATCTTGTACTTGAGTAAAAGAAGAAGTACTCAGATATTGGACTTGAGTAAAAGTAGAAGTACTCAGATCTTGTTCTTGAGTAAAAGTAGAAGTACTCAGATCTTGTTCTTGAGTAAAAGTAGAAGTACTCAGATCATGTACTTGAGTAAAAGTAGAAGTACTCAGATCTTGTACTTGAGTAAAAGTAGAAGTACTCAGAACTTGAGTAAAAGAAGAAGTACTCAGATCTTGTACTTGAGTAAAAGTAGAAGTACTCAGATCTTGTTCTTGAGTAAAAGTAGAAGTACTGTGATCTTGAGTAAAAGCAGAAGTACTCAGATCTTGTACCTGAGTAAAAGTAGAAGTACTCAGGTCTTGTACTTGAGTAAAAGTAGAAGTACTCAGATCTTGTACTTGAGTAAAAGTAGAAGTACTCAGATCTTGTACTTGAGTAAAAGTAGAAGTACTCAGATCTTGTTCTTGAGTAAAAGTAGAAGTACTCAGATCTTGTTCTTGAGTAAAAGTAGAAGTACTGTGATCTTGTACTTGAGTAAAAGAAGAAGTACTCAGATCTTGTACTTGAGTAAAAGTAGAAGTACTCAGATCTTGTTCTTGAGTAAAAGTAGAAATACTCAGATATTGTACTTGAGTAAAAGTAGAAGTACTCAGATCTTGTACTTGAGTAAAAGTAGAAGTACTCAGATATTGTACTTGAGTAAAAGTAGAAGTACTCAGATCTTGTACTTGAGTAAAAGTAGAAGTACTCAGGTCTTGTACTTAGTAAATGTAGAAGTACTCAGATCTTGGACTTGAGTAAAAGTAGAAGTACTCAGATCTTGTACTTGAGTAAAAGTAGAAGTACTCAGGTCTTGTACTTAGTAAAAGTAGAAGTATTCTGATCTATTTGAGTAAAAGTAGAAGTACTCTGATCTATTTGAGTAAAAGTAGAAGTACTCAGATCTTGTACTTGAGTAAAAGTAGAAGTACCAGAGTGTAGGAATACTCTGTTACAGTCAAAGTCCTGCATTCAAAATGTTCCTCAAGTGAAAGTAGAAAAGTATTCTCATCAAAATATAGTGAAAGACAGTGAAAGTAGTCGTTGTGCAGATTGGTCCATTTCAGAATAATATATATGATATGTTTTATAATGATTGATCATGAAAGTGTTCTCAAAGCTGGTGAAGGTGCAGCTAGTTTGAATGACTTTGTAGACTGCAGGGTAGCTGGTGGATTTACTCCAGGTGGAACTAAAGTCTGATTTAACACTTGGTTATATTTACCATCATTCATCCAGATCTGTGAAGTAACTAAAGGTATTAAATACATGTAGTGGAGTAAAAGTAGACACTTTACCTCTGAACAGTAGAGGAGTAGAAGTGTGAGTTAAGGGATAATTACCTGTAGGAGATCTTTTTGTCTCTCCACTTCTGCCCCGTCAGAGCGTAGCGTTTATTCCTCTGCCGGCGGGTGGTGTGAGGATGATCTGGAACGCCACAGCGAGGTCTCCTCATCCACCTGAAACACAACATTTAGTAAAGAAGAACCTGCATCTACTGAAGCCACTAACAACCATACTCATATTTTTGTACATTTTTGGATTTATTTTAAAGAGGCCTTAATCTGCGGTGGCCTCTATGAAAGTGAGATTGAGACCCCGGCTCTAAAATGTGTGTTTTGTTGAATCCTTTGTTTAATCATAAGAGCTTAAGTTTTTTTCTTTAAAATGTTGAGTTTTTATCAAAATGTACATTTATGTTGAATTTGCCTTTTTTTCTCAGAATTTACTTTTTACCAGAATTTTGGCTTTTTTTCCTTATTTTTTTCTTTTGATCAAAATGTCTCTTAGAATTTTTATATTTTTCTTTTCAGTGATAAAACATTTTGTCTTAACTCGTCATAACTCGAACCCTGCCACACACACACACACACACACACACACACACACACACACACACACACACACACACACACACACACACACACACACACACACACACACACACACACACACACACACACACACACACACACACACACACACACACACACACACGTGACTCACTCTATCGTAGTCTCGTCCAGTATTCCCGTCACAGGAATCCCGTAGAAGCGCTGCATGGCGGCCACAGCTGACTGCATGGCTTTCTCCTGCCGCAGGTCGGAGGTTCGGAGGTCGTGAGGCAGCAGGTAGCCGTAGTTCTTCAGCCACGTCTGAAAGAGAGGAGGAGCTCAGGTTAACTCTTCAGATTGTCTTAAATGTACCTCAGAATTCAGTTCCACCACTGAAACAAAGTGCCATATAGTGGCTAGAGCTCCAACACATTGTACGTGATAGGCTAAAGGGCGGGACATCTCTAAGCCGTTGACCAATCACCACAGAGCCGACCAGCAAACCAATCAGAGAAGCTCTGGTTTCAGACAGAGGGTGAAAAGAGGTGCTGCAGCACAGGCAGTATGAGAACAATAAAGAGCTTTTTGAACATTAAAGCATGGAGACACTACATACTGATATACACCTGAACATCAGCAGGAGAGGACTCTTTAAAGTAGAGACACTACATACTGATATACACCTGAACATCAGCAGGAGAGGACTCTTTAAAGTAGAGACACTACATACTGATATACACCTGAACATCAGCAGGAGAGGACTCTTTAAAGTAGAGACACTACATACTGATATACACCTGAACACCAGCAGGAGAGGACTCTTTAAAGTAGAGACACTACATACTGATATACACCTGAACATCAGCAGGAGAGGACTCTTTAAAGTAGAGACACTACATACTGATATACACCTGAACATCAGCAGGAGAGGACTCTTTAAAGTAGAGACACTACATACTGATATACACCTGAACATCAGCAGGAGAGGACTCTTTAAAGTAGAGACACTACATACTGATATACACCTGAACATCAGCAGGAGAGGACTCTTTAAAGTAGAGACACTACATACTGATATACACCTGAACATCAGCAGGAGAGGACTCTTTAAAGTAGAGACACTACATACTGATACACACCTGAACATCAGCAGCAGAGGACTCTTTAAAGTAGAGACACTACATACTGATATACACCTGAACATCAGCAGCAGAGGACTCTTTAAAGTAGAGACAATACATACTGATATACATCTGAACATCAGCAGCAGAGGACTCTTTAAAGTAGAGACAATACATACTGATATACACCTGAACATCAGCAGGAGAGGACTCTTTAAAGTAGAGACACTACATACTGATATACACCTGAACATCAGCAGCAGAGGACTCTTTAAAGTAGAGACACTACATACTGATATACACCTGAACATCATCAGGAGAGGGCTCTTTAAAGTAGAGACCCTACATACTGATATACACCTGAACATCATCGGGAGAGGACTCTTTAAAGTAGAGACACTACATATTGATATACACCTTAACATCAGCAGGAGAGGACTCTTTAAACTAGAGACACTACATACTGATATACACCTGAACATCAGCAGGAGAGGACTCTTTAAACTAGAGACACTACATACTGATATACACCTGAACATCAGCAGGAGAGGACTCTTTGCAGCGTCCATGTCTCTTTAATGTGACATAACACAAGAGAGAGAAGGGAGATGGAGTTGTCATTCATACTTCAGAGTGTGAGAAGCCTCTCGCAGAAACACCAACGTCTGAGAGCAACATGACGGAAAAATATCCTGATCAGGAACACACTCACCTCACACACACTTTGTAAGGAAATAAAACCCTAATTTTCTATTCATTTCAAAAACCAAAATCATCATTTGAAAAAACGGTGAAACCCAACTCTTTATTTTTAGTTCCAACCATTTCTATTAATATCATTTTTAAGGGTTACCCTAACCCTTAAAAATAAAAAAAATCTCAGAATTTTGACTTAAATGGAACTCTGACTTTTTTCCCTGACAAAATCTTGGCTTTTCTTAGAAACTGACTTCTTTTTTTTTAAATGTTGACTTTTTAAAAAAAGGGCCTTTCTAATATAGAATTTTCACTTTTTCGTAGAAATTATGTATTTCCCAGAATTTTTACTTTTATCAAAATTGAATTTTTTGTGCATTTTCACTTTTTTCCCTCCGAATGTTCACTTTTTTATAAACACTTTTTCTTTCAATCTTTTACTTTTACTTAGAATTTGACTTATTTCTTAGAATTTCGACTTTTTTAGCTTACTTTTCTCTTAAAATGTACTTTCTTTGGGGAATTAAGAGGTTTTTTTATTGCATTTCTTTCTCAGAACGTTGACTATTCTCAGGATTGAGATCTATTTCACCTTATTATTTTATTAATTGTATGTTGTTACTTATAGCATTATGTTATCGTGTTTTTATCAATCCCCTAAAAACACAAAACTAGGTCAACTTAGAATCGTGTTTCATAAATATTTCCATTTCATTTAGTTGGAATGCTGTCTATCTGTTCTTCTATGCACAAAATTCTTTATTATTATTATTCCGCTCGTTATTTTGCCGGTCTTCTCCTCCCGCATTGAACATCGCAGAAACTCCGTTCAAACATCAAAACGTTCAGCTCGGTCGGGAATCGATGGCTATTACTTTTCTCATTCATAACTTTCATAATTCCAGAGATACATCCCATAATTCATCACATTTTTAACATGGAAGTCAATGGAGAAATCTTCAGACTTCAACAAATCTTCATGCGACTTCAACTGCTAACTGTTCATTCATACTTTCACTAAGAAACCTCATTCCAACTTTAAAATGTTACACATCTTTCCGACATTATTCGTGTAAAACAACTTTTAAATCTGATTCTTACTTTTAGAGATATTAAACATTGTTCAGACCTTGGTAAAGGGGTTTTCTTCAGATTGTAACATTAACTAGAGTGCGTGATGTCACAGCTAGAGTGTAGGGAATCTTGAAATGTACCTTCATTTTTTTTTTTTAAACTGCCATAATTCCCAAACCCTACATTCCTGAGACATAATTTATCATGACAAACGTAGGAAAACATCTCGTAGCTTGAAAAATGACAAGTAATTAAGCAAAAATAATTAAACAAAATGCCTCTTGAGGGCATGAAGTGACAAAAACATTCAACATTGCAGGTCACCCTTGAAAAAGAGATCTTTTGATCTCAAGGGGCTTTCACCTGGTTAAATAAAGGCTACAAACAAACAAACAAACAAACATGCCTCCATTAAAGCCCATTGTAATTTCAGGCTGATATTTCCTCACGGCAGCAGCCGCACACCTTTAGTTAAACTGCCAAAAAGGCCACATTATTAACCCGAAAGTACACAAAAATTACACTTCAGATACTCAACTTCCTTGACATGCTTCACGTTTTGAAATTTCACAGATATCTGTTACGGTTCTTCCACAAAACGTTCACATGTAAGAGGTTTATCTCTCATTCAGAACAATGGAAACCTGTGATCTCTACACACCTCGTGAGCTCAAATAGAAACACCTGTGTCATGGAACACTCCAACTGACATGCTCAGAGCAGCAGACTTCAGATAAAGGTTAATGGTCCTGCCCTCAACAGCTCTACGTCAATTATGGGGTGTCATCATATGCCGTTTCCATGGAAACGCATCCCTCGCCATAAAAGACGATGTCGCTATACATTAACTCCTATGAAAATGTTCAAAAAGTGCTCAAACTTCACGTGTGCTAACCGTCCAGCCGTGAAGACATCTACGGGACAGTTTTGAGATTTCTTCAAATGCCGTTGCCATGGCAACACAATGCTCGCCATTAAAAACGGTTTTCTCATAACTTCAGTGAAAATGCTCCCAACGGCCCAAAACTTCACAGGTTTGGTAACGATGCAGCCATCAACGCATCTAAGCGTATTATGGGGTGTCATCAAATGCTGTTGCCATGGCGACAGACCACTCGCCATGAAACACGATGTTGCTGTAAGTCCAGTGGACACGGTCCGATCGTCCCCCAAACTTCGCTTGTATATCACCGGTCCAGCCCTCAACAGCTCTACGTCAATTATGGGGTTTCATCATATGCCGTTTCCATGGAAACGCATCCCTCGCAATTAAAGACGATGTCGATATAACTCCTATGAAAATGTTAAAAAAGTGCTCAAACTTCACATGTGTGCTAACAGTCCAGCCGTGAAGACATCTACGGGACAGTTTTGAGATTTCTTCAAATGCTGTTACCATGGCAACACAATGCTCACCATGAAACACATGCTTTCTCATAACTTCAGTGAAAGTGCTCCAAACGGCCCACAACTTCACAGGTTTGGTAACAATGCAGCCATCAACGCATCTAAGCATTGGCATGGCGACAGATCATTCGCCATCAAGTTACATCAAAAGTTTGCAGTTCAAATATTCTGCTGCTTTTCCAAGCCTTTTTACTTTCTTTTCTTCTCTTATCACACATTCAAGCCCCCAGTGTTCATGTATCATTTCAATCTAAATTCTTCACTTTCTTCTTACACATTACATTTCAGCATAGCAGTTTAGCGTCAGCTTTTCAGCATAAAGCATTCCCACTAGCAATTTCTTCAGGAATTGCATTCTCTAGTTTAATTTGTTTTGCTTTACTTTCTAAAATGGAGCTACTGTGAAATCCATTTCCCCCGTGATGAATACAATTCTCCTAATTCTGCTTTAGTGTTAATGTAAATTGAAGCTTGATAAATGATAAGCCACTCAAACATGCATTTGGATAAATGATTTATTTATTATTTATTAAAGATCCCAACACACAAAAGTCCAAAAACAATGTAATATGACACAGAATCAATAAACACAAAATTAGTGAAAGCATTCAATAATAACAGAATATATATACAACTCTTAAATGAAGCAGTTCAGCAGATTGATGGAAATTATTCAAATGCATGATTCTTGGAATTTTGTTTATCATCTGCATGTGTCACTTAAATGCATGAAAATACAAAAGAAACAATTAAAAGATTGTCAAACTAAATAAAAACAAGAATAAGAACAATACGTGAAGCAAAAATATATTTGCAATAATGAGACAGCAGGAGGACAAGAGGTGCTTCAGAGGTCAGTGAATGATGCCTTTAAGAGATAAACATCATAGATATAATGATCCTGTTTATCTCTACCTGCTCTGAACCACTGTCACACACACCTTCAGTGGTAATATCTTCACTTCACCCAGAGTGTAAATGAATGGAAACATCTTCTCAGTGAAAGTGTGTGTGAAGGTGTGTATGAGTGTGTTAGTGTCAGGATCAGAGAACGACAACTCTCCTCTGTTCCAGTCCAGATTCACTCTGACCCTCTGGAGCTTCTTCTTCAGGCTGAGAGGAGTGGATGGATCTGATGCTGACCATGCTGCATATTTACCTCCATCGAAACGTATTCTCCATAATCCAGAGTTTGTGTGTCTCTTCCCCCGGACAGACTCTGCTGACACACCCAGTAACCAGGCTGTACTGTCTCTAACCTGGACATCCCAGCTGTGAGTCCCTGAGTTAAAGCCCTCAGAGCCCAGGACAGAGAGGCTATTATTAAACCTCTCTGGATTATCAGGAAGTTTCTGTCTCTCTCCCCCTCTTCTCACACTGGTCAGATCTGCAGACAGGATGAGTAATGGACTAGCAGTGTTTGGGTCCAGGATGAGAGGAGAGTAGGACACCATGTCCTTCATCTTGCTCCAGATGTTGAAGCTGAGGTTGCCCAGGTGTTTGGCCTGGTCTATCAGAGCTCCTGAGGGCAGCTGTGGAACCTCCAGCAGGGGGCGCTGCAGCCTCTCCACTGCAGCCTTGTAGTTGTGCAGGAAGGAGACGTCTTCAGCTCTCAGCTCCTCCTCTGTGGCTCTGACTGTGTGAGAAAGAGCTGCTATCTCTCTGCTCACAGCCTCCATCTTCTGCTCCATCATCCTCCTCTTCTGCTCCTCTTCCTTCCTCAGTGCAGCCATCCTGGCCTCCTCTTCCTCTTCTAGAAACTGGTGAAGCTTCTGAAACTGCTCCTTAATCTGCGTCTCTGTGTGTTGAGCCTGGACCTTCATGTGTCCTGCTGTTTGATCAAACTTCACTTTAACTTCTTCAAAGAGCTTCAGTTTCTCCTGAAAGGGCTGCAGAGCTTTCTGGAGCTCCTCTCTGAGATCCTGAGCAGCTTCATCCATGGGTCTGAATCTGTGGTTGGTGTGTGCTTTTGAATCTCTGCAGACGAGACACACTGGCTGCTGATGGTCCAGACAGAAGAGTCTGAGTCTCTCAGAGTGCAGACTGCAGAGAACCTCTGGAGATCTCTGACCTCTCTCCAGTAAGAAGGTCTCACTCAGGTTCTTTAAAGACAGGTTACAGGGAGGATGATCCATCAATGATCTTGCCTTACAGACTGGACACTCCTTTACTTCTTTCCCCGTCCACCAGGTCTGCAGACAGGCTTTACAGAAGCTGTGGCTACAGGACAGAACAACAGGATCTCTAAAGACGTCCTGACAGACCGGACAGCAGAGATCTTCCTCTAACCTGGAAGCCATGTTGTCTCTGAGTGAAGCTGAAACACAGCAGACAGGAAGTGCAGTCAGTCATGGCTCCCCTCCCCCTCCTCCACTGACTTCACTGAAATTCTCTCTGAGTGATGTTTGGAGACTCACCTTCAGGGGGTGGAGGGTCCGCAGGTTGAAGCAGCAGTGTTGTAGTTTCCACTTTTCTCTCCTGCAGCTGAACTCAGAGTAAGTTGTTACTTTGGTCTGAAGGTGAATCTGATCGTCTGTTTTTCAGTCCGTCTCTCTCTGCAGTGAGGAAGAGGAACAAACTGTTTCCTGGTTTGTCTCAGTGAGTCAGTGAGGGAAGAGCTCTGTCAAGCCTCCTCTGCTGAACTCTGTTTACTCTTTTGTAACACAGGAAGTGTCTCAGTGCAAAGTGCTGATTCATTGCTGGATTAAAGGTTGTAGAGGAGGAGTTAAATATTAACTTAGATATTCTTGGATAGCAGTAGGCTAGTATCTTCCAAACCAATTTCTATAATTTGAAATTCTCCTCTGGCTCAGCTCTCTTTTCATCACAACGGTGCGGTAAAATTCCTGCAATACCGTTTCAGACTCTCCGATTTCTCCGGCACATCTAACGCTCCATCGTCCCCTCACTTGTGAACAAGACCCCGAGATACTTGAACTCCTTCACTTGGGGTAAGGACTCATTCCCTACTTGGAGTGGACAGTCCATCGGTTTCCTGCGTATGCTGCGCGCACCAGATGCTCCGTGGTAAACTGTGGTAACACGAAGAGCCGTTTGGGAGCCGAAACAGCCGGCGCTTTAAGAGAGCCGAGCCAAATGATCCGGCTCTCTGACGTAAAAAGTACCTATAAGGGACGGCTCAAGTCAAAATTCAAGCAACCCCCCCCCCCCCGCTCTCGGGGTGGACGCCCTCTCAGCCCTGGTCTGGCGGAACCACTGACTCGGACACAGCTCTGGCTTTGGGAATATAGAGATTGGAAAGCCCTGAGTTGTGACGTATCTCAGTATTTCCCGGAGAAACCATACGCCATACGTCTTCCCCAAATCCACGAAACACATGACACAGACCGGATATGCATACTATCAGGACTACGTCCACAAATGTTGTTAATTGGCACCAATGAAGCAACTGTACCATCCAAATTATTGTTGTTTAAACTGTTAACAGATGTATTTCCATCCGTGGTGGCTCTTACAAAAACAATGAGAGCTAGGGGTGTAACGGTATACGTACCCGTACCAAAGTTATTCGGTACGGGCCCTTCGGTTCGGTTCACGTGTGTACCGAAGTGTACCGAACGAATATAACGTTAAACGTAAAAAATTGAGAACGTGAACAACTTTTTGGAAGTAATCTCAGGTGCTGCGTCGCAGCATTCAGAGTAATTTGCTCACATTGGGTTCAACGCGTCATAGAGCGACCAAGTCATTTCATTGGACGAGAGGCATACTATGAGAGCTGGTCAGAGGGATGCGTTCAAATGTAGTCAGTAATTTGAGGAACTGGCGAAATGGCGAACGCAGATAAAGTTGAGCTCGAAAATCCTCCAGCATCATTGAAGTCTCCGGTTTGGGAACATTTTGGTTTCGCAGTTACGTACAAGGATGACGGACAAAGACAGGTGGACCGAACCAAAGCTGTTTGTCGGCATTGTTCAACTAAAATTGGTTACGCGGCTGGCACTACATCAAACTTGCACACTCATTTGAAAAGACATCACCTGAACGTGAATATCACCGGTACCAAAAGAAAAAAGACTGAAGTGCAAACCCAACTCCCGCTAGCATTTAAGCCTCCACCACTCGCAACAAGTTCAGACCGAGCTAAAGCTATTACAAATGCCAAGTATCCTTATGTTGCCATGTTAGCAAAGCGCTACCTGGCTGTATCTGCTACCTCCGTCCCTAGAGAGGGTGTTCTCCACAGCAGGAGGCATTGTTGGTGCCAACAGATCTGCCCTTTCAGCAAGCAATGTGGACAAGTTCATCTTTCTTTAAACAATGACAAGCAAGTCCTAATGTCAAAGTGGCTGCTTAGGTACTAGTACAGTTCAAATACAGATTATTTCAGTTCATCGAAATGCTGCACCTTAATGTTTATTTTATTTTATTTTGTATTTATTTGAGTGAATATTCACAGTTACTTAATAATTAAAAACCCACAATTAATAGTTTATGTTTTGTGAGTACTAGTACAGTAAAGTTCAAATACAGACTATTTCAGTTCATCGAAATGCTGCACCTTAAAGTGGACCTATCATGCTATATTCGAATAATATAGTGTAGGACCATACCTATATAAGACATATTTATACTTTTTACTTTTCAAAATACCAAACAGATCATGCATTTTAGCCATTCCTCATTTCGCTCAATTTAACACTGTCTTTTCATGGGCTGATTATGTGAGAACAGCACCATCTACAGACCTGGCATATGTACTACAGCGACTCCAGCGCTTTTGAACGGCAATGTCCGTGGCTGTCTCCTCCTGATTGGTGGAGTTGGCCCAATAGCCGTAGCGCCACTTCTGTGACGTCATAGAAGTGTTCAAATCTGGATCAGTCTGTATCAGATCCGTTGCAGCCCCTTTTTAAGAGATTTGGGTATGGAAGAAAATAGAGAGGGTTGTGTTTTCTGACACTTGGTGAGTTCCCTGGAACACCGGGGACACATATTCATGTACAAAAGACGTACAAAGGTGCATTTTGCATGATAGGTCCCCTTTAATGTTTATTTTTATTATGTTTTGTATTTATTTGAGTGAATACATTATTCACAGTTTAATAATAATTGAAAAAAACCCAAAAATATTTTATGTTTTGTAGTTGACATCTTCGTGGATTCATCTTCTTCTTACAGACACATGCATTTCCTAACATTCGGTCTATATGCTGTAAAATGTATTATCTCTTCGATTTACACACGGCATCTATTGCACGTCTGTTCGTCCTGGGAGAGGGATCCCTCCTCTGTTGCTCTCCCTGAGGTTTCTCCCATGTTCCCCTTAAACTGTGGGTTTTCTCTGGAAGTTTTTCCTTGTACGATGTGAGGGTCTAAGGACAGAGGGTCTAAGGACAGAGGGTGTCGTTTTTCTCATACTGATATTCTGAACAATCTGTGCTGTTGTTTTTGCTGTAAAGTGTCTCTACTGTAGGCTATTTTTATTATATGTACAGCACTTTGGCTCGACCAAAAATCGTTTATAAATGTGCTATATAAATAAAACTTGATTTGATTTGATAATTTTTTCTGCTGTACCGAAAAAGTACCGAACCGTGACCTAAAAACCGAGGTACGTACCGAACCGAAATGTTTGTGAACCGTTACACCCCTAACGTGAACACAATGTGCAGCATTGTAAATAAACAGAAAAGAAACTGCCTTCTTCAAATTCAATTTATATTAGTGATGACAACACTGCTGTTCTCTGACAAAACATCTCAGTCTGATTCCTCTGATCTAATTAAAGTTATACCAGATGATGTTAAAAGAAAAAAGGCCAAAATCAACAAAACGATTTAATTGAAACTGTCAAGATACAAAAGCTCAGTTTGAAAAGAGACAGAAACAAAAATGATGTAGTTTCATCTATAAGAATAAATGCAGTTTAAAGAGTCCTCTCCTGCTGATGTTCAGGTGTATATCAGTATGTAGTGTCTCTACTTTAAAGAGTCCTCTCCAGCTGATGTTCAGGTGTATATCAGTATGTAGTGTCTCTACTTTAAAGAGTCCTCTCCTGCTGATGTTCAGGTGTATATCAGTAAGTAGTGTCTCTTCTTTAAAGAGTCCTCTCCTACTGATGTTCAGGTGTATATCAGTATGTAGTGTCTCTACTTTAAAGAGTCCTCTCCTGCTGATGTTCAGGTGTATATCAATCAATGTTTATTCAATCAATGTTTATTTATATAGCCCAATATCACAAATGTTACATTTGTCTCAGTGGACTTCACAGTTTGTACAAAATATCAGTATGACAATACGACACCCTCTGTCCTTAGACCCTCACATCGTACAAGGAAAAACTTCCGAAGAAAACCCACAGTTTTAAAGGGAAAAATGGGAGAAACCTCAGGGAGAGCAACAGAGGAGGGATCCCTCTCCCAGGACGGACAGACGTGCAATAGATGCCGTGTGTAAATTGAAATGATAATACATTTGCAACATAGGTAGTCCAAATGTTTGGAAATGCATGTGTGTATAATAGGAAGATGAATCCACGAGGATATCCATCCAGGACCTATGATCCATGACCACAGCCACGACTCAAGATCCAGGGCTCGCGATGCAGGACACAGGACCGCAGGATCATCCATGACTCCGGATCCCAGCGTATATAGACACCAAAAAGAAAGAAATTTGGGGAAGCTGGGTTAATCGGAACATGAGAGTACACAGGTATAGACAGAGAGAAGGAAGAAGTAAGATGTCCCCCGACAAACTAAGCCTATCAGCAAAACTAGGGGCTGAATCTAATCAGCCCTAACTATAAGCTTTATCAAAAAGGAAGGTCTTAAGCGCACTCTTAAAAACGGATAGGGTGTCTGCCGCCCGAACACAAACTGGAAGCTGATTCCACAAATGTGGAGCTTGATAAGAAAAGGCTCTGGCTCCCATTGTACTTTTAGAGACTCTAGGAACAACCAACAAACCTGCAGTCTTGGAACGCAATGCCCTAGTAGGACAGTAGGGTATAATGAGTTCTTTAAGGTAAGATGGCGCCTGCCCATTAAGGGCTTTGTAGGCGAGAAGAAGAATTTTAAATTCTATCCTGTGTTCTATAGGGAGCCAGTGTAAGGCAGCCAGAACAGGAGTAATGTGGTCCCTTTTCCTAACTCTGGTTAGTACACGAGCTGCAGCATTTTGAATCAGCTGAAGCGACTTGACTGACTTCTTGGTACACCCTGATAATAAAGAGTTACAATAATCCAGCCTTGAAGTAACAAATGCATGGACTAGTTTCTCTGCATCGTTTTGAGGCAAGATATGCCTGATTTTTGCAATGTTACGTAGATGGAAGTAGGCGGTCCTTGAAATTGATTTTATGTGGGCGTTAAAGGATAAATCCTGATCAAATATAACACCAAGATTCCTTACAGTCTCACTGGAGGCCAAATTAATGCCATCCATAGTTAGTATATCTTTAGATCATTTGTTTCGTAGATTCTTCGGGCCAAGTACAATAACTTCAGTTTTGGTCGTGTTTAACATCAAAAAGTTTAAGGTCATCCACGTTTTTAAGTCCTTGAGGCAGTCTTGAATTTTATTTAGATGATTAATTTCATCAGGCTTGATTGATAAATATAGTTGAGTATCATCTGCATAACAATGAAAATTTACAGAATGATTCCTTATAATATTGCCAAACGGAAGCATATATAATGTGAACAAAATAGGTCCGAGCACTGAGCCCTGTGGCACTCCATGGCTAACTTTGGTTTGCGTGGAAGATTCATCATTGACACGTACAAACTGAGAGCGTTCAGATAGATAGGACCTAAACCAGCCTAAAGCAGTTCCCTGTATGCCAACTAAGTGCTCTAGTCTTTGCAATAAGATATCATGATCGATAGTATCAAATGCAGCACTGAGATCGAGCAAAACAAGAATAGAGACAAGTCCCTTGTCTGAGGCTATTAGAATGTCATTTGTGACTTTAACCAGAGCTGTCTCTGTGCTATGATGTGTTCTAAAGCCAGACTGAAAACCTTCAAATAAATCATTGTTTTTTAAGTAATCACACAACTGTTTTGCGACCGCTTTCTCAAGAATTTTTGAGAGGAACGGAAGATTAGAAATAGGTCTATAATTGGCTAAAACCTCTGGATCGAGGTTGTGCTTTTTAAGAAGCGGTTTTATCACTGCTACTTTGAATGATTGTGGAACATAGCCTGATAATAAAGACATATTCATAATATTTAATAAAGAAGTGCCAATTAATGGAAAAACTTCCTTCAACAGCTTAGTTGGAATTGGGTCTAACATGCACGTTGATGGTTTAGAAGAGAGAATCATTGAATTTAATTGTTCAAGGTTAATGGCTGAAAAGCATTCTAGTTTACTATCTAGTGTAATATTAGAACTTACGTTTCCGGGAGCTGTTGATAACACTATACTGGTCAAAGGCAAGAGGTCATTAATTTTGTTTCTAAGAGTAACAATTTTATCGTTAAAAAAGCACATAAAATCATTACTACTGAGTGCTATGGGAATAGAAGGCTCAATCGAGCTGTGGCTCTCTGTCAGTCTGGCTACAGTGCTGAAAAGAAATCTTGCATTATTCTTATTCTCATCTATTAATGAAGAGTAGTAGGCTGTTCTCGCTTTACGCAATGCTTTCTTATATTCATTGAGAGTAATATGCCAAATTAAACGAGATTCTTCAAGTTTAGTGGAACGCCATATCCTTTCAAGTTGTCTCGACTTTTGCTTTATTTTGCGGGTTTCGGCATTATGCCATGGAGCTAATCTATGTTGTTTTATTTTCTTCTTTTTCAAAGGAGCAACAGAGTCTCATTTTATTCGCAGCGCATCTGTAGCACTATCCACAACATGATCAATTTGGGGTGGTGTACATTTTGTATAAGCTTCCTCCCTTACATGCAGACATGCTATCGAGTTAAATATTGGTGGAATCTCTTCCTTAAATTTGGCTATAGCACTAACAGATAGGTTTCTGCTGCAGGAGCTTTTGACTAATGCTTTGTAGTCTAGTAACAGTACTTCAAAAGTTACTAAGAAATGGTCAGATAAAGCAGGATTATGCGGTTCGACTAATAGTTGCTCAATTTCAATACCATAAGTCAGAACAAGGTCGAGAGTGTGATTATAGCAGTGGGTTGGTTTATTTACACTCTGACAGAAACCAACAGAATCTAATATAGAGTTAAATGCAACAGTAAGGCTATTTTTATCATCGTCAACATGAATATTAAAGTCACCTACGATAATTACTTTATCTGTTTTAAGAACCAAAGTTGATAAAAACTCAGAGAATTCTGATAAGAATTCTGAATAAGGACCTGGTGCACGGTACACTGTAACAAATAAGATTGGCTGCAAAGTTTTCCAGGTCGGATGCGTAAGACTAAAACGAGACTTTCAAAGGAGGTATAATTTAATTTTGGTTTAGTATTGATAAGTAAACTTGAGTCAAAGATTGCTGCAACTCCACCTCCTCGGCCCACGCCTCGGGCAATATGAGTATTGATATGGCTGGGTGGAGTGGCCTCATTTATGATGACATATTCTTCATGTCTCAACCAAGTTTCAGTGAGACAGCATATATCAATATTATAATCTGATATTAAATCATTTACCAATATTGCTTTAGATGCTAGAGATCTTATGTTTAAGAGACCACATTTAATATTCCTGTTTTGTTGCACTGTAGTAGTTGTTACATTTACTTTTATTAGGTTATTATGTATGACACCTCTATTAGGTTTTACCTTTAATTGTCCTTGGGCAGACACACACACCGCTAATATTGGGTATTTTATTGGGTTCGGGATTCCTATGGATGACTGCCTAGGAGAGAGCGCAGAGAAGCGTGTAAGACTGCGACTCCGCCTCCTGGTCTCAACTCCAGTCCAATATCAGTAAGTAGTGTCTCTACTTTAAAGAGTCCTCTCCTGCTGATGTTCAGGTGTATATCAGTAAGTAGTGTCTCTACTTTAAAGAGTCCTCTCCTGCTGATGTGCAGGTGTATATCAGTATGTAGTGTCTCTACTTTAAAGAGTCCTCTCCTGCTGATGTTCAGGTGTATATCAGTATGTAGTGTCTATACTTTAAAGAGTCCTCTCCTGCTGATGTTCAGGTGCATATCAGTGTGTAGTGTCTCTACTTTAAAGAGTCCTCTCCTACTGATGTTCAGGTGCATATCAGTGTGTAGTGTCTCTACTTTAAAGAGTCCTCTCCTGCTGATGTTCAGGTGTATATCAGTATGTAGTGTCTCTACTTTAAAGAGTCCTCTCCCGCTGATGTTCAGGTGTATATCAGTATGTAGTGCCTCTACTTTAAAGAGTCCTCTCCTGCTGATGTTCAGGTGTATATCAGCATGTAGTGTCTCTACTTTAAAGAGTCCTCTCCTGCTGATGTTCAGGTAGTATGTAGTGTCTCTACTAGGACATGTCTATATGTGTTGTGGTGATTGGTCAACAGCTTAGAGATGTCCCGCCCCTTAGCCTATCACGTACTATGTGTTGGAGCGATAGCCAATAGGAGCGTTATCTTTTTATATCATTTTAAGTGAGTATTTTGGGGTTTTGGGCATTTAAAGACAAATTTGACTTTGAGAAAATGGGATGGACATTATTATTTAATGAGACTGAACTTAATGAACTGCATGACTGGAGATACACACACACACACACACACATACACACACACATACACACACACACACACACCACTTTGCAATGATGTCTCAAAGGACCTCGACTGCATTAGTCAGTGTGTGTGTGTGTGTGTGTGTGTGTGTGTGTGTGTGTGTGTGTGTGTGTGTGTGTGTGTGTGTGTGTGTGTGTGTGTGTGTGTGTGTGTGTGGGTGGGTGTGTCAGCTGCTGCTGGCACAGAGGAAGCAATTTGAATTAAATAATTCACAAGCTGCTATTACACAACAATTACTACAGTGCCATCAAAGCTTCTCTCTCTCTCTCACACACACACACACACACACACACACACACACACACACACACACACACACACACACACACACACACACACACACACACACACACACACACACACAACTATGAGTGAAGTCACATAAAACACAAGCAAGATAAAAACACGTGAACATGTTTAATTAATGATCCTTTCTGCCCTCACGTGTCGGAGGAGATTCATGGATTTTCTGATAGTTTCAGAAACAACAAAGACACAAAGTTCAGTGAATGCCTGGCGAACGAAAGCCTGAGAAACACATTTATCCAGCGAGGACAAGACCACGATGTCCTGGATTATTGAGGCAACTTAAACAACTAACTTTACTCAACAAGTCAAGTCGACAGGAATCCTGATCAAAACCAGGACATATCAACGTCCAGGTGCTCAGGTTTATACCTTTCAACGAGCCATTCCCATCCTATGAACTGGACTATAAAGACATTTCTAATGCAGTTTCTTTCTGACAATCAAGACGTCTCATCAGATTTGAAATAAGGGAGCTACTCTTTTGCGTTTCCTTTGTATGTATGTGTTTCAAAGTGTGAGACTCTTGTTCATGTGGTTACAGTTGCATTTGAGTGCATCTCCCTCTTCCTTTTGTCTCCACTCACTCTCTCTTTTGAGACGACTCATCTCTACAGTTACGCAACATGAAAACATCAGCAACAAAATAAATGTTTTTCTCTCATGTAAACCAGTACTGTTGCTCCTGGAAACCACATGAAGACACTGTGTTCAACTCTTTGTTCAGAGCATTTAAAGGTGAAGCTTTATTCCTGATGAGGCTTTTTAAATATTCCTAAAATCCCCTATTAAATAACAATAAGGGAAGCAGCTTTTGCCCAAAACGTTCCCAAACCCAAACAACCAACCAGGAAATATTAAAGGTAACATCAGGAGACATCTGAATAACAATGTTATTGTAGTTTCTCATTTTGTATTATGTTTTTCTTACTATCACTAGGTGGGTTATCTAGATACATAGCCGTGGGAACATGTTTCAAAAGGGGGGTGCTGTGGGGATGACACCAGGGCCGGTTCTGACCAATTTGCTGCCCTAGGCAAGATTTTAGCTGGCAATGAAAAGCCTCTACAAAAGACCAATACACTACAAACAGAGAAACGTATTAACATGGGGGACAGCTTAAATAAAAAGGATTCAAATGTATTTAGCATTGTATGAACATGTTTTAATTGGGGGGTGGACGTCACATCCTCTAGGGGGGTCCGGGGGTGCCCCCCCGGGAAGATTTGTTTTAACATTTTAAAGTAAAATGCTTCAATCTGGTGCACTTTGAGCGCCCAATTACTAGAGACTGATCGAGGGGGTACAACTCTAAACACCCATATGAAAAAGATCGGTTTGCATTTTATTAATCAAATAAGTATGTGAACATTTCCAATAACCTACCATAGCCAATAACAAATAAATGTAGGCTAGCTTATTTTATTTTTGTGGTTCATTTATATCTTCTTTTACCAGTTAACATTTATTTAGTAATGCACATTTTTTAATCGCTCCAGTTTTAAACGATATTTTTGGTTTACGGTCCTATAGTATACATTGGAATGATTTAAAACCTGTTTTTATTTATCCTAATAATTATAAAGGAGTGCATTGGAAATATTTGTTTACATAAATTCTCTCTCTCTCTCTTTCTCTCTAACCCAACAACCCCCACTTTCTTCACTTACTGTACAGCGCCCATCGTATAGGGCAAATGGAAAATGTAACCGGGGTGAAAAGGGAGTTATTTTTTACTTAATTATGAATGTTGTTACATCAAGGCTGAAAATTCTTTTTTGTGTTATATTTGTATTTAATCTTGTGGAAGTGCAGATCCCCTGTTCTCCACCAGGGGGTTCTGCAGCACCCTCAGCACCCCTACTTCCCACGGCCCTGTCTAGATAGATAGACAGCAATAAAACAGCGTGAAATGTAAAAAAAGACAATGAGAAAAAGAACAGTAATAAAGGATTGAATATTTAAATGCACCGCTACCAAACTGCGCCTACATTTCCCACAATGCAACTGGATCAAGGATAACTCAGTGAGGGAAATCTGACCGCTAACCACGGCTGATATATTTAATAAAATGTATATTTAATCATCCAAATGGTTTATAATGTAATAATATAATTTAAATGTAATTTGTACTTATTGTAAATATTTGTATGTACCTGGAAAATAATGATTCTATTACGCCATCCCTGTGAACTGAGCCGGAGATTATTTCCTAGTTGAGGAAAATGTAAAGCAACATTTAAACAGACTGACGAAGGTTAAAGGTTAAATTCCCTCTGGGGCAATCTGCGCTTCAAACGTATGCCTTCACGTTGCTGAGAGGCACTTTGGATAAAAGCATCCGCCCGACAACACACCGTCAGGTGAAGCTCCTCCGTCTGGAAAATGTCAAACTTCACAGAAACCAAAAATAACCGCTCTGTTTTTAACTTGATGACAACGACAGACCCTGAAGGCAGCTTCGCCCTGGTCCAATGGGATTTCTCCATGTGATTTCGGATTATTGCAGAAAAAAATCTCTCTGTCAAACGAACGTTTATGATACTCCACATATTAACACCACTTTATGATTTCTGAAGTCAAAAGCTAACGTTAGGCTATAAAGGAACTACAGCACGGTCACATGACTTCACGTCACCACCGCTAAGCTAAAGGAGGCTAATGTTGGGCTATAAAGGAACTACAGCACGGTCACATGACTTCACGTCACCACCGCTAAGCTAAAGGCGGCGAATGTTGGGCTATAAAGGAACTACAGCACGGTCACATGACTTCACGTCACCACTGCTAAGCTAAAGGTGGCTAATGTTGGGCTATAAAAGAACTTCAGCACGGTCACATGACTTCACGTCACCACCGCTAAGCTAAAGGCGGCGAATGTTGGGCTATAAAGGAACTACAGCACGGTCACATGACTTCACGTCACCACCGCTAAGCTAAAGGCGGCGAATGTTGGGCTATAAAGGAACTACAGCACGGTCACATGACTTCACGTCACCACCGCTAAGCTAAAGGCGGCTAATGTTGGCTATAAAGGAACTACAGCACGGTCACATGACTTCACGTCACCACCACTAAGCTAAAGGCGGCTAATGTTGGCTATAAAGGAACTACAGCACGGTCACATGACTTCACGTCACCACCGCTGAGCTAAAGGTGGCTAATGTTGGGCTATAAAAGAACTTCAGCACGGTCACATGACTTCACGTCACCACCGCTAAGCTAAAGGAGGCTAATGTTGGGCTATAAAGGAACAACAGCATGGTCACATGACTTCACGTCACCACCGCTAAGCTAAAGGCGGCTAATGTTGGGCTATAACACACACACACACATTTTTATGTAACAAGAAACCCTTTTGAAGAATGCTCTCACAGTTATGATCTCATGTCTGTGGTGTCCTATAACACTCACACACACACACACACACACACACACACACACACACACACACACACACACACACACACACACACACACACTCAGAGACACAGCAATCAATGAACGCCCTGATTCAGATGATAAAAGGTGACTGACACACACACACACACACACATACTCACACACACAGCAAAAATAACTTTTCAGTTCTTACAAAGCCTTACAAAAATCTCTGAATTAAAAAAACTTTATTTAGGATAATGAGATACCATTATAAATGAAGCTTTAATATACTAGAGCTTATTTTGTCCTCTTCTCTATATCAGCAGCTGCAGAAGAAGAAGCACATGCTAGCTACTGACATCCTGTCGAACATAACATTATTCCAGTGCAAAATTGAGGAAAAAGTGATATCTTTGCAGATTATTTAACATCTTTATTCCAGATGAATGATGGTTTTCCTGAATCTGCTAATTAGGAACGTTTTTATTATATCAACTTACTACAGTGATAAAGTTCTGTTTCCAGCTTATTTCCACCAAAATCTTGTAAAAAATACACCTTTAATACATTATTTTGGTGCATTACAGCAGTGATTCTCAAATGGGGGTACGCGGACCCCTAGGGGTACGTTGGGGTACTGCAGGGGGTACGTGAGGTAACAAAAAAAAATAGTTAATTAAAAAAAATAGCATGCATGATTACAAAAATATTCTTAGTACAACAAGTTATATAGAAAACACAATTGTATAACATATTCCTAGAACCACCAAGGGGGTCCCTCATATAAACATTTCAAATGTGTGTATTGTATTTTATAGTTTTTCATAATATATCATTTCGATTCACTTCAATTGAAAAACTCCTTGGAAAAATCTGTTTTTAAAAATGTGGTCTTTTTTTCATGCATAAAGGGGAAAAATATCCTCAGTTTGTTGTAATTCATGCATGAAAGAGTTAATCAATCAAACACTGATGGAACATCACTATATTGTAATTATTTATACAGGCTTTTTCTATCAGAAATGTTGGGGGTCGGTCAGGGGGTACTTGGCTGAGAAGATGTTTCAAAGGGGGTACATTACTGAAAAAGGTTTGAGAAGCACTGCATTAGAGTGTCAACACGCAGGCTGCCCTTTGTTGTGTTTCCACCATGTTTTAATGAGTGAAGTCCTAAAAAAGAACACTGACAAACAATTCAAACTGTGTGATCAGTAATGAACGTTATGGTGCTACAGCAGGATCAGATTTACACGCTGCAGGCACAAGTTATAATTAAATTGACATCTGGGTTTGAAATTGTTTCCTCTTCCCGTGCAGCCGCTGATCAAACGCAACCCGAAAGGCTTTCTCTGTAACGCCATATTCATTTTTAATTAGAGCTGCACTCTCCGTCCTGCTCAGTTGCTCATGTTCTCTCATGTAGAGCTTCAACCCACTGCTAACGTGCTAAAGAAAGCTTTATGCTGCCAATCAGTTCCTGGAACATATTTAAAGAGGCCCTATTCTGCTTTCTGGGGATTGCCACTTCTGTAGTGTGTTATATAGGTTTTAGTGCATGTAAATGGTCTGCAAAGGCTAAAATCACACCCCTTAAACCGCCTGAAACGCCTCAGATAGACCCATTTGTTTACTTCCAGAACATAGTGACGTCCTATAGAGTGCCGCAGTGACGCGTCCTAAAACCCGGAAGTAAACTCCTTCCGGTTCCTTCGACAAAAACGCAATGCAATCTCTCCTTAGGATTTTGGAAAATAGCTGGAAATAAGGTCTGTGGTTGAAACACATTTAAGAGACGGATCACGTTTTGTTCAGCCGGATAATCTCCATATGTCTACCCTACCTTTATCATTTTATAATCGTAAATCTAATGTCCAGAAGCTAAATGCTAACGTGATGCTATAAAGGAGCTACAGGCGAGTCCAGCAGCACGACTTCAATGTCACGCCAACTTCAGATCCATATTCAAACAGATTCTAAATGGAACGAGTTGAAGCGTTTGTTTGAACAGTCTGCAGGAGGCAGGAACTTGCTTTCAAGCAGAACAGAAACTAACTTAGAGGAGCGTTTACGTGTTCGGCGTAATGACGTACAACGTCCTCCACGACTTCTGTAGTCCTATTCAGCCACTTGGTAACAACCATCGTTTCTCAGACACGTCCACTCTTCAGAAATCACCAGTGGGGTCACTGCTGATGATTTAATGTCCTAGAACAAAACGTGATCCGTCTCTTGTTTCAACCACAGACCTTAGTTCAGCTATTTTCCAAAATCCTATGGAGAGATTGCATTGCGTTTTTGTCGAGGGAACCGGAAGTGGTCAAATGCTAACTTACTTCCGGGTTTTAGGACGCGTCACCGTGGCACTCTATTGGCTAGCGCTCCAACACATTATACGTGATAGGCTAAGGGGCGGGACCTCTCTAAGCGGTTGACCGTGAAAAGAGGTGCTGCAGCACAGTATGAGAAAAATAAAGAGCTTTTTGAACATTAAAGCACGGAGTCTGTTTGTCCCGAATAAATACACAGTTTTGATTCTGACACACACCTATAGAAAGCCTCAATAGATACAACTGAAATTGTTTATCATGCAAAAATGCAATTCATTAACTTATATCAGTTTGAAAAGCATGTCAGTTATTTAAAAGAGGTTGAGTTCATCTTCCAAATACTCCCAACTGTTCTTCAGATGTAGGTTGCTTCAGGCTTGCTGCATGTAAACCGTACAATACCTTCATCAAACATGACAACCCCTCTTATTTACAGCTGCAGATCGCACTGAGTGTGCAGGAAAGTGTGAGATTGTGTGTGTGTGTGTGTGTGTGTGTGTGTGTGTGTGTGTGTGTGTGTGTGTGTGTGTGTGTGTGTGTGTGTGTGTGTGTGTGTGTGGGGGGGCGAGAAACACAATGACTGTAGAGGAGGGAAGTGAAAGAGACGGAAGAATAAAGAGGCAGCGAGAGGAAGGAGTGTCAACAATAACGCTGTCCATCAAAAAGCCAGAATGAGATCACGAAAAAAGACGTGAAGAAGAAGAAGAAGAAAAATAAGTTTGTGTGCTTTTCTCTCCAACGGTGGCAAATCAGGACAAAGCTAAGTAGTAACAGCCCTGAATTCACACCCGCCCACACAGTGTACACACTCGCAGTGCTGAGATCAGTGCAGCGTTGCAGGCTCATTTAGCCCATTTCTCGGGTGTAATGTAGTGTTTACTTCTCCCCGGGGAGCAGCCTTTCTCCCACAGCTCCTCTCCTCTGGGGAGGGAGGAGGAAGCAGAAACATCCCAGAGAGACTTGAGAACACACTTTCATCTAATAAAACCATCAACTCAAACACCATCTATTGCCCAAACTTTCACTCATTCTCATCCACCTCTTACTGTCTGTTATCCAGAGGTGGAAGAGGCATTTAAAGAGTCCTCTCCTGCCAACCCTGTCTCCTAAAAATTACGTTCCCACAGAACTAAACTGCATTCTCAATTACGTTTAGTCAGAAACGTATTTTCTCCCACGTTACGTTCGTTATGAACGTATCTCAAATACGTTTATTTTCTACATATCTTCTAGAAACATATTTTCTCCCACGTTACGTTTCTTATGAACGTTTCTTGAATACGTTTATTTTCTACATATCTTTGCCATTTATTGTCTTGCTTATAATAATGATAATAGTCATTTATAAATATCATTTTAGAGCACACATTTGAAATCAGTAGGCAAGGCTGTAATTTCGCCAGCTGTTACTCTCATGCGCGAGGCAGAAAATAATAGTTTTAACATGCCAAAAAGCTGCTGTGTCGTTTATTGCACCTCAAACATTAAAACAAATCCAGAGTTACGTGTTTCTGTACTTCCTCTAAGAAGAAAGGACAGTAACAGAAGAGCTCTGTGGCTTCAGGCTTGATCGCCGTTCAAATGACAGCGTTGGTTTCCCCAAAAGTGGGCGGGGCTGTAAAGTGACGTAGATTTTACTCTCATCTATTATTCAAAACCATTCTATTTATTCTAACGTAAATTACATGCCAGTGTTTTATCTTTTTATTTATTTGTTTTTATTTTAAATCGTATAATGTCGGACTTTTTTTTCCGTCTGTGAGGAAAAGAAATGGGGCTCAGAGCCTCAAAATACTGAAATCTGTATTTTTTTAAATCTTTTTTTCCTTCTAATTTGTTATTCTTTTCTAAATAACACACTGTTATTTACTCAACAATAACACACAATTATCCTTGTTTTTATTTATTTGTTTAATTCTATAATCTTGGGCTTTTTAGCCGTAAATAAAGTCACCGGAAACAGACGTAGGCCTATAAGGGACATTTCGAGCGATACACACCACAAACCCACTGAACAGATTACCCAAGATCCTCAGCTTGAAGCTCGTTGATTGGATGTTTTAGCCGCAATGCATGTTGGGATATGATGTTAATGCGATATGATATCCGAAAACATTTAAAAAATATATAATAATACTTTATTCCGAGTGTTCTTGCTTTTCTCTTTGGAAGTCATCACATAACGGCATTGTAATACACGGTTCGGCTGCATTAAATATTACACATCTGCCGTAGTTCTTTATTTATAGAGCCCTGATGAGAAGACTTCTGGACAAACGTGAAGAACTGCATCTTGCATTTCTTTTCACAAAATACGTCTCCTTGCGGTATCAATAGTAATTCGGCTGACTTTTATGTTTGATCCAATTGGTAGATAAGTTATATTTACACCATAACGGTGCACAGCTGATAGAAAAGGACTTGTAGTTTTTAAAGATATTACTGATTTTCTTTGAATATAAGAATGTAAATACTGAGTTGAGAGAATAGTCAGGGGATTTGGGTGATGGGAGACACATCTATGGAATCACAATTTCAATATGCCTTTCTGTCTGTGATGTTTTACAAATCAGATATTAATGTGTAGAAGTTAAACATGAGAAATAGTATAGCAATATCCTGTAAAATTATGTAAAAACATGAATAAAACTACACATCTTCAGATGTTATACATAAGTGTCCTACACTAATAATACAAAGTTATTATTAGAATGCTGTGTGTACCTTGTGTGCACCGCCTAGTGGTAAAAGCACGTCATTGAATTATATTTGTTGAATAATGTTATTTTTGTTGAATAATGTTATTTGATGAAAAAAATATTAAGAGTACATACTTTCATAGGGGAAAGTAGAAGGTCAATGATAGAAATATAGAATATAACAAATCAAGAAGATACTGTAAGTGATCTCTACAATAAAACAGTTTAGTGCAGGATGTACAAAGATATTAATTGGAGGATGTGCAAAACAGACAAACTAATTAACCTTTATTAACACATTAAAGAATACTTTAGGTTAAGGTCTTCTTTCAAATAAGAAAAAAGATTTGGGGGTATCTATCTATAGATAAATATTAAGCCTGACAAAGTACTTAACGTCTAATATATTGCTTTCCTGCAATGTTAACTATGTTGAAGCACTTATTTTAACTGATATTATACGCATTAATTATACTCTTATGTATGTAGATAGTATAAGAAATGTGCAGAATGACAGTTTAATGGTGGAGGTACACACATATTGATAGATGTCTTGTAATGCGCTGTTGAGGAACCTGCGACCCAAGTTTTTCATTCATTGCATAACTACACCGTAGTTGTGTATATGATATGTCAATAAACCTTTGAAAATCTTGAAATCTTGAAAGGGATGTGCAAACATAGCAATTATATACAGTTTTTTTTAATTAACTATTAGTAGAGAATAACGAGTAATTCATATACTTTATAGATATCTGCAGATAAATGTTTAGTCTTCTCAAGCACCATCAAATCTCTCTCCTGATTGTTGGCACTTGACAATCACCTTCCCTGAATTTTACTCAGGTGTAACTAAAGTCTGCTTTAAGGGTTGTTTATATTTCACATCATTAATCAGAATCTGCAAAATAACTAAAATAAATGTAGTGGAGTAAAAATACCAGGTTAACCTCTGAATTGTAGTGGAGTAGAATTACAAAGTAACAATGAGCTGTCATGTGGGTATATATTAATGCTGCCCATTATGGATACAAGCGATTTTCACCCATTTAGTAATTACATGTTTTAAATTTGTACACACCAATGTGTTTCCTATCGCCTAAACCTCCAGGGCTGTACACAGTTTAATACTGTCAACTTCTCATTTTGGGAAAAACGAAAACGTCTTTTAAAACTACAATTCCCAGTAGAGACGTGACATAGAGAACATGTTGCGAAACACAATAGCCAGCATGTGTAGTTCTCGGGAGGCGTTCAAATCCAGTTTTGAATAGTCTGCCGTGGTTTCGTTCCATTTCAAAGCGCTTGACGCTCGGCGTAACCTTGGCGCACTGCCACTCCAACATCCAATCCCAGAGTTTGAAGATTAATCACGGGGTTTGTCAACGGGACTGTAGTCCCAAACGATAGCTGGGGATTATGGGTAGTGTAGTGTCTTCGGCCATCCTAAACTGAATTTTTTTCCGGATATCATATCGCATTACGAACACCACATCTGGCGTCACAGAGATCTTCTGTTACTGTCCTTTCTTCTTAGAGGAAGTACAGAAACACGTAACTCTGGATTTGTTTTAATGTTTGAGGTGCAATAAACGACACAGCAGCTTTTTGGCATGTTAAAACTATTATTTTCTGCCTCGCTCATGAGAGTAACAGCTGGCGAAATTACAGCCTCGCCTACTGATTTCAAATGTGTGCTCTAAAATGATATTTATAAATGACTATTATCATTATTATAAGCAAGACAATAAATGGTAAAGATATGTAGAAAATAAACGTATTTAAGATACGTTCATAAGAAACGTAACGTGGGAGAAAAGTTTCTAGAAGATATGTAGAAAATAAACGTATTTGAGATACGTTCATAACGAACATAACGTGGGAGAAAATACGTTTCTGGCTAAACGTAATTGAGAATGCAGTTTAGTTCTGTGGGAACGTAATTTTTAGGAGACAGGGTTGCTCCTGCTGATGTTCAGGTGTATATCAGTATGTAGTGTCTCTACTTTAAAGAGTCCTCTCCTGCTGATGTTCAGGTGTATATCAGTATGTAGTGTCTCTACTTTAAAGAGTCCTCTCCTGCTGATGTTCAGGTGTATATCAGTATGTAGTGTCTCTACTTTAAAGAGTCCTCTCCTGCTGATGTTCAGGTGTATATCAGTATGTAGTGTCTCTACTTTAAAGAGTCCTCTCCTGCTGATGTTCAGGTGTATATCAGTATGTAGTGTATCTACTTTAAAGAGTCCTCTCCTGCTGATGTTCAGGTGTATATCAGTATGTAGTGTCTCTACTTTAAAGAGTCCTCTCCTGCTGATGTTCAGGTGTATATCAGTATGTAGTGTCTCTACTTTAAAGAGTCCTCTCCTGCTGATGTTCAGGTGTATATCAGTATGTAGTGTCTCTACTTTAAAGAGTCCTCTCCTGCTGATGTTCAGGTGTATATCAGTATGTAGTGTATCTACTTTAAAGAGTCCTCTCCTGCTGATGTTCAGGTGTATATCAGTATGTAGTGTCTCTACTTTAAAGAGTCCTCTCCTGCTGATGTTCAGGTGTATATCAGTATGTAGTGTAACCACTTTAAAGAGTCCTCTCCTGCTGATGTTCAGGTGTATATCAGTAAGTAGTGTCTCTACTTTAAAGAGTCCTCTCCTGCTGATGTTCAGGTGTATATTAGTATGTAGTGTCTCTACTTTAAAGAGTCCTCTCCTGCTGATGTTCAGGTGTATATCAGTATGTAGTGTCTCTACTTTAAAGAGTGCTCTCCTGCTGATGTTCAGGTGTATATCAGTAAGTAGTGTCTCTACTTTAAAGAGTCCTCTCCTGCTGATGTTCAGGTGTATATTAGTATGTAGTGTCTCTACTTTAAAGAGTCCTCTCCTGCTGATGTTCAGGTGTATATCAGTATGTAGTGTAACCACTTTAAAGAGTCCTCTCCTGCTGATGTTCAGGTGTATATCAGTAAGTAGTGTCTCTACTTTAAAGAGTCCTCTCCTGCTGATGTTCAGGTGTATATTAGTATGTAGTGTCTCTACTTTAAAGAGTCCTCTCCTGCTGATGTTCAGGTGTATATTAGTATGTAGTGTCTCTACTTTAAAGAGTGCTCTCCTGCTGATGTTCAGGTGTATATCAGTAAGTAGTGTCTCTACTTTAAAGAGTCCTCTCCTGCTGATGTTCAGGTGTATATTAGTATGTAGTGTCTCTACTTTAAAGAGTCCTCTCCTGCTGATGTTCAGGTGTATATCAGTATGTAGTGTCTCTACTTTAAAGAGTCCTCTCCTGCTGATGTTCAGGTGTATATCAGTAAGTAGTGTCTCTACTTTAAAGAGTCCTCTCCTGCTGATGTTCAGGTGTATATCAGTATGTAGTGTCTCTACTTTAAAGAGTCCTCTCCTGCTGATGTTCAGGTGTATATCAGTATGTAGTGTCTCTACTTTAAAGAGTCCTCTCCTGCTGATGTTCAGGTGTATATCAGTATGTAGTGTCTCTACTTTAAAGAGTCCTCTCCTGCTGATGTTCAGGTGTATATCAGTATGTAGTGTCTCTACTTTAAAGAGTCCTCTCCTGCTGATGTTCAGGTGTATATCAGTATGTAGTGTAAACACACTTGCAAACATTGCATCTGGCTGTTACACTGCCCTCGCTTTCAATTTTATAATACTTCCAAACTCCTGACATTTTCTCTGTCCCGACTCCCGAGTCACCAGCTGAACGTAGCCTCTCGTTAGCTTACTGCTACAATTGGAAACTGCGCCCACTCTGTTGCCAGATTTGAGAGAAATAAGCAACCAGGTCTGAAAACTAGCCCAACAGAAGCAACACATACATGATGTTGTGTCATTTTGAACCAAAACTAAGGCCTCAGGATGACTTTAAGACGTGAACATGGTCATTTTTGTTTTGTAACATTAAATAAAATAATAAAAATATTTTATAAAATAAAAAAATCCCGATCCCCGATTTTTTTCTCCCGATTCCGATCTTTTGAAAATCACGTGATCGGCTCCGATCCCCGATCACGTGATCGGATCGGGACATCTCTACTTATCAATTAATCAATCAACCAATCAATAATTTAGGTCGATCACGAACTTTAAACAAATCTACAGGCAGACAATCTGCTCCAGCCAGCCCTCTGTGAGTCAGTGCCTTAACCCCTAAATGTCCAAAATGACCCTTAAATTCATTAAAAATAAGCAAACAAAAGGCATTATACCTTTTTTAAAACATGGGGCAAATAATACTTATTGACAGTTTATATACCATATTTAATTTATTTGAATTTCATTTTATTGTATTGTTATTTTTAATTTCTTACTATCTCTTTTTCTTTTTATTACTCAATATTATTATTTGTATATTTCTGTAAAAGGATATTTATTTATTGGCTTTCTTTACTATACTGTCTGCATCAGTGCAATTACTTTTACTACTGTACTTTTTGGCCGTTTTGTAGACGTCTTTTGCTGGAAAAACAAAATGTATTTATTAAAATAAGATAATAATAAAAAGGTAATTCAACCACAGCCTGCCCCGGGTAAAAAACTGCCCAAAAATCAGACGCCTGAATATGTTCTGAGTGTAGGAATCTGACCTGTTGTGTAAACAAGCGAACAGACAAAGGAGCGGTGAGTCAGACGGAGAATCGAACGCCTCCTCCTCTGTAACAGGAAGGAGGTGTGCGTCGGCCATCAGTGTTTCATATGCAGTCTTTAGAGCTTCATACTGATAGAGGATTATTTAAAGGGGCCGTTTAATGGGGTGTTCCCTCTCCACTAGTGAGCTCTATAGGTTTTAGTGCATGTAAATGGTCTCTAAAGGCTCAAATCCTCCATTGGACTCCGTTGTTTACTTCCGGGACATAGTGACATCTCTATGGGGCCTGCACTCCAACCGCTCCAACACATTGTACATGATTGGCTAAGGGTCGGGACATCTCTAAGCAGTTGACCAATCACAAAAGAGCTGGCCAGCTAACCAATCAGATCAGAGGGTGAAAAGAGGTGCTGCAGCACAGACTGTATGAGAACAATAAAGAGCTTTTTGAACAGTAAAGCATGGAGACATGTCCCAGGAGAGACACTATACATCTGAACATCAGCAGGAGAGAACTCTTTAAAGTAAAGACACTACACACTGATATACACCTGAACATCAGCAGGAGAGGACTCTTTAAAGTAGAGTCACTACATACTGATATACACCTGAACATCAGCAGGAGAGGACTCTTTAAAGTAGAGACACTACATACTGATATACACCTGAACATCAGCAGGAGAGGACTCTTTAAAGTAGAGACACTACATACTGATATACACCTGGGGCCTCATTTATAACGCCGTGCGTAGGATTCACGTGGGAAGGTTGCTTACGTAGTAGAAATCCAAAAAATAGGTACAGAAATTTTCCGACATTTTCCGATTCACCAAACATTGCGTACCGGCGAGGAATGTGCGTACAGCACTTCCTACGCCGGTTTCCCTTTATAAATCACAACAGACTCGAAATGCGGTGCAGCTTTTGCGGGCTTCACGTACAGCCCATATTTGCCTATAAATAGTCAAAGAAACGCCCATTCATTCATTCTGACTGACTTTATGAAGAAGATCGCAGGAAATGAGGACAGAACAGCTAAAAAAGACATCTCACAACGTGTCAGATTTTGGTTATTTTGGGGAGGTCGAGATAAATCACATTGTTTGGTGGATGCAGTTTGAACCAGAGTAGCAGCATGGAGGTTGGATCGTCACCAACATAAATAAATAAGTGGTCCGAAAAAGGTTAATGACAAAAAGAATACACATAGCCTTCCTCAGGCAGTGTGTTTGTACCGGGGACAGGAGACACCTCCTTGATGAGAGACTGTAAGAAGTGATCGGGGAATCCCTCCGGAGTGGAGTCATGACGACTGGATCTGAATTATGTTTTCGTATTTGGTGGTTTGTGTCCCAGCTGTCGATCAGCTGTGCGCGGCGTCTCCACTGCAGCAACTCTATATCCACCAGTTAGAGGAAATACAACTAATGTGTTGTGTTATATTAGCTGTACAATTTACCACATATGGTGTTCTTAGTTTCCATACCTCCTGTGTTTTACGAGCGACTTATCAAGTCTTAGCAAACGGCATAAAACATGTTTAAACATGGTAGTATATAAAACCATGCTCGTACAACCTATAGAAATGCAAAACCGCATCATTTATGAGAAAACATTTCATAACATTAACACAACATATTCGAGGTGGTTTTAAATAACATATCCGTATTTATTTATTTATCCAAGTTATGTGTGTGTGTGCACTGAGGAGTCTCAAACAGGCGTTTGTTTAATCATTTTAAGATCAGCTTTAATCAATGTTTGAAAATGAATTCTTCATATATGATAAATTAGAGGTAACATTTTATTTATGGTATTATTTCCACATATTTCTCTCCATTCTTCCTTCTGCCAACGGTGTCGCAGTTTCTCGTCTCTCCCGTTTTTGTGCTTAGTGCGTACGCATGGGTTAGAGTTTGCGTGGAGGACCGCACGTTTTCCCGTCAAGTTAGTATTTTATAAATCGCAAACATTGCGTAAAACTGGCGTACGCCATTTTTTTTAGCGTATATCCCTTTATAAATGAGGCCCCAGAACATCAGCAGGAGAGGACTCTTTAAAGTAGAGACACTAAATACTGATATACACCTGAACATCAGCAGGAGAGGACTCTTTAAAGTAGAGACACTACATACTGATATACACCTGAACATCAGCAGGAGAGGACTCTTTAAAGTAGAGACACTACATACTGATATACACCTGAACATCAGCAGGAGAGGACTCTTTAAAGTAGAGACACTAAATACTGATATACACCTGAACATCAGCAGGAGAGGACTCTTTAAAGTAGAGACACTACATACTGATATACACCTGAACATCAGCAGGAGAGGACTCTTTAAAGTAGAGACACTACATACTGATATACACCTGAACATCAGCAGGAGAGGACTCTTTAAAGTAGAGACACTACATACTGATATACACCTGAACATCAGCAGGAGAGGACTCTTTAAAGTAGAGACACTACATACTGATATACACCTGAACATCAGCAGGAGAGGACTCTTTAAAGTAGAGACACTACATACTGATATACACCTGAACATCAGCAGGAGAGGACTCTTTAAAGTAGAGACACTACATACTGACATACATCTGAACATCAGCAGTAGAGGACTCTTTAAAGTAGAGACACTACATACTGATATACACCTGAACATCAGCAGGAGAGGACTCTTTAAAGTAGAGACACTACGTACTGATATGAACCTGAACATCAGCAGGAGAGGACTCTTTAAAGTAGAAACACTACATACTGATATACACCTGAACATCAGCAGGAGAGGACCCTTTAAAGTAGAGACACTACGTACTGATATGAACCTGAACATCAGCAGGAGAGGACTCTTTAAAGTAGAGACACTACATACTGATATACACTTGAACATCAGCAGGAGAGGACTCTTTAAAGTAGAGACACTACATACTGATATGAACCTGAACATCAGCAGGAGAGGACTCTTTAAAGTAGAGACACTACATACTGATATACACCTGAACATCAGCAGGAGAGGACTCTTTAAAGTAGAGATACTACATACTGATATACACCTGAACATCAGCAGGAGAGGACTCTTTAAAGTAGAGACACTACATACTGATATACACCTGAACATCAGCAGGAGAGGACTCTTTAAAGTAGAGACACTACATACTGATATACACCTGAACATCAGCAGGAGAGGACTCTTTAAAGTAGAGACACTACACACTGATATACACCTGAACATCAGCAGGAGAGGACTCTATAAAGTAGAAACACTACATACTGATATACACCTGAACATCAGCAGGAGAGGACTCTTTAAAGTAGAGATACTACGTACTGATATACACCTGAACATCAGCAGGAGAGGACTCTTTAAAGTAGAGACACTACATACTGATATACACCTGAACATCAGCAGGAGAGGACTCTTTAAAGTAGAGACACTACATACTGATATACACCTGAACATCAGCAGGAGAGGACTCTTTAATGTAGAGACACTACATACTGATATACACCTGAACATCAGCAGGAGAGGACTCTTTAAAGTAGAGACACTACATACTGATATACACCTGAACATCAGCAGGAGAGGACTCTTTAAAGTAGAGACACTACATACTGATATACACCTGAACATCAGCAGGAGAGGACTCTTTAAAGTAGAGACACTCCATACTGATATACACCTGAACATCAGCAGGAGAGGACTCTTTAAAGCAAGTTGACCGCAAACACCCCATTTGCCAAGACGTGCAACACCATGCGGAGCGAAAACAGAAATGAGTGACAGCCGATCACACAAACATCTCAGCATGGAGAAGTCATTTCAGCAGAAAAACTCACGGAGACGTTTTTACAGCATCCCTACTATCACTGAGACAATGTAACTCAAATATTGTATATACTTTACTTGAGTATTTCCACTTTGTGCTAAATATACTTCCAGTTCGTTTACAGGCAAATATTACAGAGGTCTACAGACAAAGCTTTTGCAATTAAAACCTGCCACTAACGAAGGGCGATGCAATTAACAATTATCTTTAATGAAGCCCTGGACCTGTTCCTCTCTGACGCTTCTCTGTTTTCACCTTGAACCTGACATCTGTGCTAAATGACCGAGTCTTCACACGGTGTTATAAAAACACCTCTGATATGGTCCATGTGGCCACACCGTGCACACAAAGAAGGCTCGTGCTGCATTTTGATTGGTCGGCTGTGACTTCACTGGAGAAGCTTTGTTGAAAACACATCACATGACTTTGTTTGGAAGAGACGGACAAAGGAACTACTTTAAAAAGGTGTAATATGGGTTATAAGGCATTTATTTATCCCGCCTTGCACCTAGATGTCATGAGGAAGATGGGACAAAGCTGATGGTAACCTATAAATAAACACGTGCTGAGAAGATTGAAATAATGACGCCATGTTTACTAGTTTTCTGCTTTTGTGCAGAAGGAAATTGTTACGATTATTGTGTTATGTCACGTTTTGTATGTCTGGTTTTGGGTGTTTTCTTCCTTGTGTATTGTCTGGTCCTTCTTCCTGTGTTTTTCCCCTGTCGTTAGTTTCCCTGGTGTGTCTAGTTGTCTGATTGTGTTCACCTGTGGCCCTTGTGTTTCTCCTCCCCTGCCAGGCTGTTTCTCGTCTTGTGATTACCCCTCCCTGTATTTAGTCTTGTCTCTTCCTGTGTTCAGTGTTGGTTCGTCTTTTGTTTGTGACTGTGTTCACCGGTGAGTGTTTTGTTTGTCCAAGTTATTTTTATTTATCCTTGAAATAAAGGCTTTTTTCAGCGTTATCTGCATTTGGGTCCTGCTTGCTTCACTCACCGTAACAAATGTTGATTTGCTCATACAATGATCACAGCAGAGTTCCCGTTAGCCGGTAATTACCGGACTACGACCGGAAAAATATGCTGAAGACCGGCAAATCTAAATCTCTCCGGTCAAAGTGTCCGTTCAAAATAATTTCCGCTCAGCGCAATACCGCTTCAGTTGCGCAACTTGCGCCATTTATGTGACAGACAAGAATAGTCCATTCTAATGTCTAACACTTAATGTGGAGAAAGAGATGTCCTGTATGGGTTGATTGTGCGTTGATCTGTTGGTAATGCCTCGGGGTTCCGGTGGGCATGTAAACAAATGCATAATGCTGCGCTATACTTTGTGGCCTCACCCGGTTGCATAGCGACGCTTATCGTTTAGGTGTAGGCAGGTAGTCACATCATTAGCTAGAACTAGCTGGATCTGATCGATATGGACATAAACGCGAGTGAAGTCTAATCTGACGGGAGAGAGAGATCAGCTGCTGCTGACGAGTCGACACGCAGCTCTGCATGATCAGCGGTGAGCGGACAAAACACACACTTCAGGTTAGAATATCACACGTAGCTATTTTAATCACCTCTCAAACTACCGTAACTAGTTATAGATATGTTTAGTTTGACTGTCGGGTCACTCATTACTGATCCGCGAGCTGCATGAGACTGACGGGCTGTCAGGAGAGGGAGAGAGCGCTCCGTTTATTATTCCCGTGTTATTGTAAATTACTGTTCACTTTTGAATAATATAGTTAATCTACTATAATTAGTTTGTTTAATATCGAATCATATCAATTTGTTTTAAAGCTCAATAAATAACAAAGAAGACCTTTGACCGGCGCTTTTCTCATTTTGTCCGGAAGATTTAAACTTTAACGGACATGTTGACGGGAACTCTGGATCACAGCATGCATGTTCAAATCAAACGACTAGTTGATGAATGTGAACATGTATAAATCAAACTGACTTTCTTTGTGTTAAATGGAAGAAAAGCCAGTGGTAGTTCAGGACAAAAAGCACTCAGAGCATTGTTTTCCTCATAGATGAAGACGAACACCAACAGATGCTTCCTGACACCAACTGTTCATGTTTTTTTTAAGATATGATGCATCAGTTCAGGATTTCTGGCAGCACATTCATCTTCGGGGAACATTTAGTAATAAAACAGAAGCCGTGCAGCACATTAACGTGACGTGTAACGAGAGGGATTATGATTTGGAGAAGCGTCTCATCCTTCGTACGGCAGCGTGACGTCCCTCGGCTGCAGGCTGCCTCCTTTGTCTGGATCCAAAACACCAAACAACCCAAGACTTTCATTTTTTCGTTTTTCCCCACACATGACCCACATTTCCCAAACAAGGTGTGATGCATATTCAGCAAAGG